>JAQFYM010001124.1:0-39276 GCA_034694785.1 Agrenia bidenticulata | reverse complement strand
CGTTTTTAATGGTTTTATTTAAGTTTTTTATTATAAAAATGCAAATGCAAATAAAAATATAGTTTATACTTTTTTTTGTTACAGACTTTCGACTTTCGACTTTATAATTTTTTTTGGAATATTTAGAAATCTTAACAACGTTTCTTTTAAATCCGATTTTTACAACTCATTTACATTACCATAGTTTCTAGAATTAATAAAACTCTAATTAATCTTTAATTTAAGGAGGTCGTTCTCTAGAGAAACCAAAAATTATGGATTTTTTAAATACCGAGGCACAAAGTTTTTTTTTCATTTATAAACGATCGTTATACTCTTTCGTCAGAAAGACACGCATGTTATTGAACGTAAAAACGTTTACATAAAAACAGCGAAAAATACACAAACGTTTGTGGCGTGAAAACTTTTTCTCAAAAACAAAAGCACATGTTTGAATCAGACAGGCCCTTAGACTCTATTTTTTTGCGTGCTTCAACTTATATCAACTCGTAAACAAATTTAACATATCGTATATGAAAAAGACGAGTAGTGCCAAAATCAAAACGGTCGAAAAAAGTATGGCCATATTATAGACTATGCTTTTTTAACTTTCCCTTATTATGGCCATTATGGTAAAATATGGTAAGTACATACAAAAAAATATATGTATAAAAACATACGTACATGTTAAATATATAAGTATTAAGATTTATGATTGCACAAGATATATAAGTGCCGCCTTAATTTTATTTTTTAGCTAAATTTTGTTACACATGTGAATATATAAATATTTATAAAAACCTGCCATATAATAATACAAAAATAACTAAGCAAGTAATTTTTGCAGTAGTTAAAGAACACAGATTACTAGTATTCGGATATATATGGAGATAATGCTTTGTGTATTTTTTATATTATTCCATATTGACCTTTCGTATATTAAATACTAGACAAGGTAAGTTTTTACAACAAATTCTGCTATGAATCTTTTTAGAACTTTTTTTTCTTATTTAATATATTTTAAATTATATAAAAATAAAACAAACATAAAAACAATAAACTTTTCTACGCATATTAAAAGAAAAATTTATAAATATACAGTCACTAGTTATATTTTTATTTTTTTACTTTAAAACAATAATATAGATAATTTAAGCTATAAATGGATACATTGCGTAATGCAACAAAAATAAGGGTAAAAGGTAGTTTAGCCCTTCCTTTAGATACAAAGCAGGGAATACGTATAAAGAGGAAGACTAGAACGAAAAAAATACATAAAATATCGCAATTACTGCAACTTTAAAGCATATAAATAACCAAATAAAAAACCCTTGTCCTAACCTCGACCCTTTTAACCAAACCAGAACCCTATAAACCTACCCAGAACCCTATATCCTAACAAAAACCCTATTATCCTTACCAAGACTACGTCGAAACAGATTCAATAAAAGAAAAACTCAATTAATATAGTATTTATGGTAAATGCATGTGTTACTGATATTATGAAACTTTAAATATAACTTTGTTGTCCTCACATTGTTAGGGTCAAAGTTGTCAATAACACTAATTTGCCCCTAAAGAAGTCATAGGGGCTGCAGAGTAGAATAAAGGTCTATATGCAAACTACCATACCGCTGCAAAGAGGACTCAATGAGATGTAGCCGTAAAAATACGCGAAATCGCATATAAACAAAAAAGGCGTGGTTTAAGAGCATATTTTGGATATGATCATTTACAGGATAAACAGTGGATTTTTATTGATACAATGTTTGACAGCTGATTAATAAACAGCTATAAAAAGCAAAGTAAATAAATACATTTTCATCTTTATAATGGTTAAAGTAAATAAATCTAAAGCTTCGACCGCCTCATCCAAAACTGGTGAAAATACACCAGACGATGTAATAGCAACAGGTTTTACACCCAACACAGATACCGCAAAAAACCTACGGCAAGTGCCTTCGGCGATGACAAAGCAGTTGAGATGCATATTTTTACTACAAACATGTCCACAAGTATGGTAAAACTTTAAGATCATCTTAGTTGAAAACGATGGAAAATATAAACACAGAAGACCACAAGAGCAGATGCTCTATATAGTGGCACGAGACATAAAGAATTCAAAGAATGGTTGTATTTAATGATCGCAGAGAATGAGGTACCAGAAACATATGACGAATGTAAGTAAAAAGCACTTGATTTCAGCACATCATGAACTTTTGATAATATTAACAAATTACAAAAAAAAGTCATACTCAGCATTCTTTGCAGGTTACAGGAGTACATAAGAGGTGGACAAAAACACTATTGTGCAGCTTTTTAAACATATAAGAATGATGCTGATGCCAAAGACATTCCAGACTATTGTCATCGCTAATGAGGGTAACTTAGATGCAGTGATTAAGAGGATTAAGGAAAAGGAAAAAATGCAGATACAATCAAACCAAGGAACCAACACAAAGAATATGCAGTTGCGAAGCAAGAACAAAAACCCTCTTTACGTCAATAAAGCTAAGCCTTTATAATATATAGTTGTTTTAAGGCCAGACATTATACAAGAAATTGTAGGCAGCGACCTCAAGGGCAAAAAAGAGATTAAGAAGGTTGTTTTAAAAGGGTCATCAAGTCTCACTAGGCAAAGAGTTGCATGGAAAAACAGGCATTTGGTGCTAGACAAATGGAAAAGATGCATAAAGAGCAGAATGAGTATTTAGTTTTACATAATAAAAAGGTAAATAATATTTTTGACACGGAAGCCACACATAGTCTCATATGAAGTGGGGTGCTAGTGCATTTTGCAGGTATAAGTCGACAAATATAATGTATAATTCTAAATAGTTAACGGATCTAAAGTTGCATGCAAAGAAATGGTAGAACTACAGATATTAAAAAAAAAGTTTGCACCGAGAAAATCTTTGTTATTGACTACTTAAAGTTAAAAAACAATCACATAGGCAATTCATGTATTTAAAGGATAAGGCTTTAAAACAAATGTAAATATTACCGTTTGAATGCAAAATTGAGACAGGATCGGCAGTTCCGATATGCATCACGAGGCCTATTAAGGCACAACTGGATTGCAAAGATCTGTATAGGCTTGTAGTATGGTTGGAAAAGGATGGGGTATAAAAAACAGCTCGGCTCTTTGGTTAAACCCAATAGTTTTGCGAAGAAAAGAAAACGGTGATCTCCGCATAAATGTAGATTAGAGGCCACTAAACAATTCAGCCGCACATGATAAATTTGAGATACCCCGTATACAGGAACTTATTAATTCATTACAAGGAATGAAATATTATATAAAACAGGATTAAAAAGATGGTGATTTTCAAGTGGAACTAAGACTGAAAGACAAGCATAAAAATACAATTTATAGTGAAGAAATTACTCTTATTTAAAAGAACGCCTCAGGGATTTTTTAATTCACCGACCATATTATATAAAAATAAGGCATTAGTTATCCGGGAAATGATTTCGGTTAAATTCTTGAATATTGATGATATTTCGATTGTTCCAAAATCAAAAGAAGGGTATAATTTAGCACCCCTACCCCGGGGGTTAGACTTGTTACGAGAAGAAAAAGACATTTAACTGCTACTAGAAATTTTCTTCTTGTGGGTTTATATAGGATTTTTTTCGTTATCTAACAAATCGGAAACACTCTTATACAAAACCAACTATTCTTAAAATGAAACATGTAATATCAATATATCCTTTCTTGGATAATAACAATTAAAAATCGGGCACTGCGGCTGGTTTTTAGATCTGCTTCGCAGATCAAACGCTTCCTGTGACGCAGTCTCATGATTCAGAGTAATGCTTCAGCATCAACAAGAAGAATTGGAAAGAAATTACAAGGAGTGTATTGAGAGATTGAAACAGTACAATCTAAAACTTAATGCATAAAAAATAGTTCTTGTGTTGAGAAAATTGCAATTTTTACCATACCTGATAAGTCAAAATAGGATAAGGCCAAACAAGGAAAGATCCGAAGGATTAAGAGACTATCCAATTCCATGGACCCAAAAACAATTACAGAGATGGTATGACGTAACGGTTAACGCTCGTTTAGATTACAAAGACACGCGTCAAGTTTAGAAAGGCTTTATGCAAAATGCGGGACGAAAAAAAAGGTTTTCAGTGGGATGAGAAGGATATAAATCATTTTAATAAGGTCAAGCTACTATCAACAAAAAACCTTTAACTATGACTCCCAGATCCAATGGACAAATTCAGTCTACTATCAGACGCCAGTAAATATGGCGTTGGCGCATGTATATTGCAGAATAAAAGACCTTCGCGTATTTGAGTAGAAAGCCAAGTTTAGCAGAACAAAACTATACTATTATATAAAGAGAAGTACTAGCAGGGTTACAGAGTATAAACAACCACAATTTCCTGAGAAATGGGAATCATTTAATTGAATCACAGATCAAAAAGGCAATATGCGAGTTACAAAATAAATTGAAATTTGGATCAAAATGAGTCAAAGGGTGGTTCGTCAGATTGATAAGGTGCAATTTTTGCGTATCAATAAGGGAGGGGAAGAATATTCTGGTTTCAGACGCACTTTGTCGCTGCAACAATTGTAAAATAAATAGAAAAAAAAGATACGATTCTATAGGAAGCAACTTATGCTACATACATTAGAACAAGACAATCAGCTAAATGATAAACAATGGCTTAAAAGGGCGAGAGGAATATTGAAAGAGTTTTAGAGGAAAATAAAAAAATATCAGAACAGATACAAATGACACATGAAGGGGTAAGGCATCAATTTAATAGTGATATCTGCAAGGTGAAATAAATTATGGCAATTCATTGCAATATAAATCATAGAAAAGCATTTCTAAAATGTGTAAGGATTAAGGAATATTGGTTTCAAAATGAGAATGCAAATAGCATCTGGGTAAATGCATTACATGTGTAGGCAGGAAAAAACACATAGGAAAAAAGTAGGCCTATAGAAGTCTATATACCAGGGAAAATCATGGGAGTCGACTTATTAGAGTTATCGAAAGATGACCGAATAATATGCATGTCAATTTTTACAAAAGATGAATTTGGGCAAGGCAAGTTAGATCGAAGGAAGGAAATAAGATCTACCGGTTCATCAAAGAGGTATATTTAGAATAACCATTAAGTAAACTCCAAGAGACAATGGAACAGAAATATGCAATTATAAGGATGATGAGTTCTTAGCAAGCAAAGCATTTATTATTACAGGACGATCCCGCATTATCACCAAGATAACGGGAGAGTCAAAACTGCAAAACGAAAAGAAAAGCTGTAAGAAAGACACCAGGACCGACGAGATAAAAACAAAAAGGTAAAATATAAAATTATAACAATTTATTTCACCGCGGCATATGAAAAATCCCACTTGAAGTAATGCACAGGAAAACGCAACAAAAATAACAAAATTGACAATGCCATATGAAGAGGTAATTCAAAGGTTGCACACTAAGATGCATATATATAAATTGGCAACAGAGTTAAAACGAGAGCCACGTATAAACAATGTAAAGACACAAGGAATAAAAAGCATAGGGCATATGCAGCAAGTACTAAATATGACACATATATGATACAATTAGATACAGGCAAAATACAAAGGAAACATGTAACCCAATTAAAGTTGCTTGAGAAATTGGGATAATGGGGTCGAAGTCGTCAATACAACTACTTCGGCCAGAAGAAGTCAAAGAAGCTGCAGCGTAAACCAAAAAGATCTTTGCAATTTTATGTACCACTGCATAATGAACTTAATGAGATGTAGCCGTAGCAATACGCGAAAACGCATATGAACAAAAAGGGCGATGTTTTAAAGCATATATTGGATGATATGATTGACAGGATCAACAGTGGAACTTCATTAGTACAAAGTTTGACAAGCTGATTAATATACAGCAATATTAAGCAATGTATATGGATCAAGTATTTTTTATACATGGTTTATAAACGATAATCTAAAGATTCGACCGCCTCATCCGTAAAACATATCAAAATCTTTTTATATAAACTATATAAGTTTTTTGTTTGCATTGGACCTATTTTTTATGCAATGCCAGACCTACCTTAGACAAGTACACAGCGCACCTTGTACCCCGGTCTAGTATAAAATGGCGACAGCAGCCTCCCCTTTCGGTTATGCAGGGAAGCCTGATGCAAACCTGCAAGGTTCTGCAGAATACATACAACAAAGTACAGCGTTTAACAAGCTGATGGATGATCAGCTAACATAATTACTATGGTTTTTTTTGTAAAGATCAGCAAAGGTATAAGTACGAACATAGGATACGAATAATTCATTTATACAGCAGTTACAAGCTCTGACTAAAAGGTTTATGAACGCAAAAAAAAGGTTAAAAGTCATAAACAAACTTGCAGACGAGGCGAAGAAATAATAAAAGCGCAACAATTTCTGATTATCTAGACGAACTCAACTTAAAGCCGAACAGGGAAAGAATGTATTTGCTGTATTTGTGAAAATGGCTTAGCGAGGATGTGTAAGGAATAGAAAACCAGGGTAGCAAATTCCTTTAGGAAGGATGAGAATTTGAATTGGGAAGCTTGTCACCGCATCGCTTGCATTCATCGCCATCTTCAAACAAATATATACCAGTTGCTTTTAAGAGAGACGAGGAGCTAGCAGAACAGATATAGGTTTCACAGCAAAGAAAAACTTTTTTTTTAAACAGTGAATATGAGTAAAACTTATTATAACGAAGGAGGCCGAAACAGCCCGAAAGAAAGTATTTTTTCCAGATTTAACAAAAAGAACATTATACTAGCGTATGTCGGGAGCAAAATAAACTCCGAAAACAAAACAAATAACCAGATAGTTAGAAAAATCGAATTGGATGATATTAATGTGGATGAACATGACTACCAGGATACAATAAATAATAACCTTCTTTTTATACAAGATGTTGAAAAGCATTATTTTTTTTGTTGTCTATCTTTTTGATCATAAATTTTTTTCATTGTTGGACTTTAGATCGAAATGTAATGTTATGTCTAAAATAAAATACAAAAGAAAGAATTGGTAACCCGGCTTAGAAGGTACTGAAAATGCTAATAGTAAATCGATACCAGTTTTTGGGATAGTACAGCAAAGAGAGGTTTACTATTATCAAACACAATATGTGCAGATTTTTTATGTAGTTCACTATGGTCAACTTTACATAATTTATGGATCACCATTTATGTCAGGAAAGCTAGAAGGAATAAGTACTGCAGCTTTTAAAGCCAATATAGTTCTATGAAATGTAATTTATAAGATTGAACGGTCGACATGTGAAAATCAGAAACAGTTGCTGATGCGAAAATTGTTTATTATGTTTGATATGGAGTCTCAGGGACGGCAAATATACAGACTGGATATTATCTTTTTGTCGATACAGGAGAAAGTAAACCAGTGGTTGTACCGACGTATAGATATGGGATCCATCAGGAAAAAATAATTTGCCAGAAAGTCAAGGATTTACTTACAGTATTAAAAAATAGGACCATCTAAGAGCTCATATAGATATACCCCCGTTCTGTTATATAAGGGTTTAATGATTATCGACTTGTATTGATAATAAAAAATAGAGTGCTGTATCGAGAATAGTTTTTTAGTCTAAAAAAAGATTGATGAGATTTTAAATAGCTTACAGGAAGCATTTTTATTTTTACTTTTGGATGCGGGCAGTGGAAAAAATCAAGTGAAGATATATGAGAATGACGTGGTTAAAACAGCATTTACGTGATAGGATGGCATTTTGGCTATGTAAGAATGCCGTTTAGGTTATTGAACGGCTCAGCCATTTTTCAATGAAATTTGGATCAAATTTTTAAAATCATAGTTAACAGTTCGTCATAGTTTTTATCGACGACATAATTTTTATCCTTTGACTATGAAAGAACATTGTGAGTGGACAAGGATTGTGTTTCAATGGCTACGGAAGGCTTATTGTAAACTAAATAGAAAGAATTGTAATTTGTATGATAAGAAACTAGAATTCTGTGTATGAGGTAAACATGAAAGGAGACAAGATGAATGTTGACAGAATCAATACAAGAAATGAGGGCACGTATCTCTCTACCGTTATACAATTTCAGTTATTCGGCGGTTTAGTCGTTTACTGCAAAAAAAACATTATGTTCTGGCAAAATTAAGCCCCCCCCTCCCCCGTTCCCCCCCTATCCGCGTTCCGTGCATCGCTTCCATAAAAATCTACTAAAATTAAAGGCGTTGAATCTCATCTACAAGCTTTTACATCAATAAAACAAAATATATGTAAAAATACCCTACTTGCATTTCCAATTTACAATATGCCATTTATCTTAGCAACCGATCCATCGGACATAGCAATCGGGGTAACGCTCATACAAAAAGACCATGATGGAATCGACAGGGTACTCTCTTTTTTAATGTAGAAAGCTAACCATACAACAGAACAGATACTCTGCGACAATAAAAGCAATACGCATAGGTGTATTTGTGAATTTTTGCAGACATATGATTGTAGGTCAGGAGTTTGTAATCAAAACATATCACCAAGCGTTAATTTATCTATTGAAGGCTAAAAATCACAATTCGAAAATACTAAACTGGGCGCTACAGCTGTCTGAATAGAATTTACTATAGAATATAAAAAGGAAAAGCAAAATTAATCTGAAACAAGGTCGATCCAAACTCGCAAACAGCGCCTGAATGACCCCCCAGGCTGGCAAACTTGCCAGAAAATTTAAATAACACAATAAAACAAGATTTAAATACAAAAAATATAAACAAATCAGTAATAAAAATTAATGCAATAAAATTAGAAAATGGTTAGGGTCAGGGTAGGGTTAGGGTTGGTTAACAAAAAAAAAAAAATGATAAAACAAGAAAAAAAAACAAATATGATTGTATTTTTACTAAGTTTACATACCATGAATCTTGCATTAATTTTTCAACTCATCTTTTTGTTTTAAAACCAAAAACCCTCCTTAAAAATTGACCCTGGCAGGTTTGCTATACCCTCTTTTTTTGGCGCGCTGGCGAGTTCGGCCGCAGCCTTACGGTTGCCAGTCGGGTTGACCAAAAGTAACCAGCTAAAGAATATAAATAAATGAAAATATGTAAGATTAAAAAAGAGGATAGCCGTAATGGTAAACGAATTTAGATTTCTAAGTTCTATAATGCTACGGCGCATGGAAGCAGTCAAACTGTTCTTTATCATTCAAGTAAAGACAAAACGGGGTTCATTTGTAGAAAGAGATCAATGATTTATAGTGTCGTGCGAAATATGAACAAAGAATTAGAGAAAGATAAAACAAATAAAAACTGGGTGTATAAATATACAAAGTCTAATATTACAATAATTGTGGACCTCATGGGATCATTTGCAAATCGCGAACAGGGCTTTATGTATATACGTAATACAGTGATTAGCTTTAAATAAAAACATAAGTGTTTTTCTACAGTGCAGCAAGACAGCGCAAGAGGTGGCAAGAGCAATGGAATGTCTTTTCTGTAATAAAAAATATATATTTGGAAGATCCCCTACGGCAATACAGAGTGTAATGGTTGTGAGTTTCGAACTCAAAAAAGCAAAATGTGGCGGATCGATACGTTATATCATAAAAATTTTCTTTCCCATACCAACTGACAACTAACGGTATGGTGGAAAATGCAAATATGATTGAGTTGGTTTTTTGAGGAAAACAAACAATTTATGAGAAAAGATCAAGCATATCATTTAGTAAAAGCAGTTAAAAATAAAAATCATAGATATTGTAGAGCAATAAGAATATGTCTATTTGTTTTAGCGACGACTAAGATGGCTTAACTGGGAAATGTAAAAGATTTACACTTGTTGTTGCCATTAAATGTATCACCCCAAATTAAGAGAAAAGCGAAAAAGAATTAAAGAAAATTTTACGCAATGCGGGACCGAGAATATTCCAATAACAAGACTAAATTTAGTAAATTATAAAGGTGTGGTTAGCAAGTTCTGAGGCATAAGGGAAGTTGTCACCGTCATGGGAAATATAAGCAAGAAAAAAAATAGTGGGAATAGGGAGTTACGATTCCATTACATCGTATGGACGCACGTTGTTAGCCTACTAGGCTTTATTTGTAAAAAATGCAGTTACAGGAAAGGGTAATGTTGTCCTCACTCTATGAACCCTTTTATATATACTATTTTAGATGCTGATTGTATTCAACGTAACTTTTTGCAAAAGCAGACTCACCTAGACAAGTAAACAACCTACCTAGCACCTCGGTCTGTGCAACAAACAAACATTAGAGTTTTCTCTAGGTTATTTTTAATCTTTTCCTTAATTTTGGGCAAATTTTTCTCCGCCTCAACTAGAGGGGGGGGGCGGGGGTAACTACTATTTTGCGTAAAGAATTAGCTATCTTATATATTCTTATATATAAAATAATTTTTGCTAAATCATATATGCTAGAAAATTTACATAAAAGATATTGAGATGGGTAAAAAGACGCATAAATCGTAAATATATATATCAAATGTACAGGTGGGTTTTTTTTTATGCCAAACAGCGATAATTTTCTATCACATACATATATTATATGATAATTGGTAAAAACACCGTCTCCATTTTAGACATATTGATATGGCCATTTATAGTACTAGGCCACATGTTTTTTGCACCGCATGGCTAAATTAAAAAGAGCCTATGGGTGCCGAAGCTGTTGTATATTTGTCAACAAAATATGCATCTGATTTCTATGAAAATTTTGCTAGCAAAAGATAAATAGACTAGGTAAAACTATAGTTTAGCCCCCCTACGATCTGTGGTTAAAACGGTGCATAAAAGACAAGTTAGAGAATTCTAAACGCATAAATAATCTAAATTGATGTAAGATAGAGCGGAGATATGAAAAATATAACCCTAATACTATTCCTTACCGAAACCCTTCGTACCATACCTAACCCTAGTAACCTTACAACCCGTTAGTAAACTAAACAAAGACCACGTCGACCTCGATCCAATTGTAAAAAGGTTTTTTCAAATAAAGTATTTTAATTTTAATTTATGTTTTAATGCTAATTATAAAACAATAAAAAGCTCTAAATTTGTGGTTTTGTATATCATTTTCATATCTACCCCTATATTGGGGCATTTTTTTTTGTCGCCTTTAATAGAGGGGGGTAAACTACAGTTTTGCGATAGGGAGTGGCTTTGATTATGGTATGGGCATATTATGGGTAGTTGTAAATTTATGTATATGCGTAAAGGCCACTATGGCCATATATGGAGGCCGATAATTTTGAGAGATAAAAAAAAAGGTTTTTTCCATTTATGTCAATATTTTTTGTTTACCATTAAAAAGCTTAAATTTTGCTTTGATTAATCCTCTATATAACAAGTGTTTTAAATAGGTGTGGGAGCTCTTAGGAAATACAAAATAAAAAAGATTTAATGTTTTGAATAATATTAAGGTATGAAGCAACAAATTTATATGATATTTAGTTAAAATTAATAGTTTCTTGTATGCGAAAATATTCATTTCTTACATGAGACCTTGAATTGCAAAGAAATGTGAGCGCAGGAATTCTTACAAAAAGGATTTTAAATAAAATGATTTTAATATACATTAAAATGAAAATTATAAATAAATCCGGAAAAAGATTTCTTGTAAAAAAGAACTCTCGAAGCTTGTGTGAGTTAATTCGGCGAAATTAAAAAATTGAATATATTGTATTTTGTTCTGATTTACTACATTTAAAAAGCAAAAAAAGCTCGTCTTCACTTTCAAATAGATTTTATTTTGCTTATATATAATTGTAACAGCAATTATGTTAATTTTAAATACGTATAAACCAGTCATTTAATGACATAAAGAATGCTACAAACTAAAACAGAGCAAGAAAACGTTTCAAAAGCGTTTTTAGGTCATATTTATCCCTTTAATAGAACAATTTCTATTTAATTACCTTCTATGACAAAAAAAAGTTTACGGTTGCATTACTTTACACTTTAAAAATTGCTTTTGTGTTGTAATCAATAACTGCTTATATTTTACATTTTTTTGCAAGATATTAATATTTAAAGCACCTACTACTTAAACTACAACTTACCAAAATCTATAAGTAATATTTATGTTTTAGGCCTATTCTATATTACCAAAATATGCATTATTGACGGGAAGTATGATTAAAATATTCTGTTTGTCCAACAGGGCTTTATCATAATGATTCCTTTTAGCGTCACTCATGGTTTCAACCAGTTCAACATGTTATTTGTAATATGGAGGATGAAATTCGTAAGCCTTTTTTAATTGTCATGTTTTTCTTGTGTTTAAAACTTTAACATTTATAACTTGGTTTCCTGGTTCAGTAAAAATAAAAGTTCTTAATTATTTATTGCCATTTTTTTGTGTATAAAATAGACGAAGAAATTTGGATAGCCCATCCATTCATAATGGCCATATATGATATGGCCTTCGATAGTATTTTTTATAGTGTAACAGATTTTCTAGCCATAGACTTTTTAAAGTGTTAAATACACGAAATAAATATACTTTTATATAAAAATTTTATAATGTTAATACAAAAGTAAAACACTGTCATAGTTATTAACACAAAAAAAAAAAATTGAAATTGTATCTAACCCATATCTTTAAAGCTTAGGGCGCTTCTGGTTTGATCAAAAACAGTTTTTTGACAAACAGTTTTTCACAAAAAAACTGTTTTGTCGACTTTAGGGCAAAGTGCCAGAATTTTTAAAACAACATAATCTGACATGTTTGTACTCTATACGCAGTAATTTTTATTGAAGTCAAAAAAACTGTTTTTTTTGTAGAAAAACTACTTGTTAAACGGCTGTGTTCGACCATACCAGAAGCGCCTCATTATGCCAATAATCTTTTGATATACAAAGGTTTGTTTTTATTGATTTTTACATTTTTAAAAAATAGGTTTAACTAAAACTATACTATTATGTATAAATACAAGTAAAAGTTAAAAATTTTGTTTGGATATTTACGGGTTTTACAGTATGTAATGACACATATAATTATATATTTTAAGTGACCCTCTAGACCAGGGTTTTTTAAAAATAATAAAACAAACATCAATATTTATAACATTTATATAAAGCTTGGACAGTCAAAAATTTACTTATATTACTTGTAAATTTTTCAACCTTATAGCTAGGTTTTTTTTTTGATAGGTATATTCGTTAATCGTCCTCTTCATTTTCCAGTCTTTTACGCTAATATATTTACAAGTTGTTAAATTTACAGAACGATTTTTTAAAAGATATGTTGTTTTATTTGGTAGTTTATTTTTGCAGTGATGTTTTCATACTGCTATTATTTCGTTTTTATCAATGCTATTGTTTCTAAAACCAAGCTGTACTAGTATGGTATTAAAACGTTAAAAAATAACGTTAAAGTGTTCGCAGGTCTCGTATAAACCTTTTTTTGCTATGTAGTGGGTCAATGTACACACTCAGGTGTGTATCTGTGTACATGGGTATATTTTTTTACATTTAATCTCTGGATGTCCATTAAAAAAATTATTTGAAAAGTGCACGACGAAAACTACTGCTTTAGACTAGTCAACTGCCTTCAAAGAAGCATTGAAAAACAGGCATATGTGCATATTTATTGTTTCTGACTATATAATGTTATGTATACCAGGATGCTGCTATCAGGGCTTCCATAATACTTATGGCATTATCAAAATACAGGTATATACTATGGCGGAAATAATTTATGCTATTTTTTTGTATGCTGCAGTACAAAATTGAACGCAGCATTTGCAAGTTATACACAATTATCAATATAAAACATAACATTTTTATAATATTCAAAAAAAGTAAGCCATTATTAAAACCCTTTTTTGTTTTATTATTAGTTGACATTCTGTTATCGACCAACATTTGTTCCCCTGCTTTAAATAATATTTCATCTGAACACTTTGTCATCGGCGCGTAGTTGTATACCTTTTCTTCAAGTTTCTACTAAAAATACGCATTTGTTAAAATATATTTAATCGGCGGTTCTGATAATTATTTGGTAGCAGGGATATTTTTTTTGTGTCGTGTTGCAGTGACTTTCTGCATTTTTTGATATTTTCCAATACATTTTGCAATTAATTCGTATTGTCTCAAAGCCTTTTGTAGAAATGTCCAAAAAAATATATATTTTTGTGCATATAGTGGGTTTCTGAACTAGCGAGGGAAACCTAAAAATAATGAATGACTGTTGTTAACGGTATATATTTATTTTAAAATGCATTTCTTTAAAGGAAGTTATCGGTTATTGTAACCAACTCTTAGTATCTAATCGATATAGATATATATTGTATTCTTTTCCTATCCATCTACAACTACTTTATCCATTACTAAAAACAAAGTCTTAATTGACACTTGTTCCCATGCCGTTGTTTTTTATGATGTAATTGAAACCATCATACCTACAGGCTTGTGTAAGAAGTATGCGTAAAATGTATTGCTCCATGCCTTATCTGTAATGCTTGTCAAGCTAACAGGCAATTATGCCTATACACATATATTAAACCCTTATCTATATTCTTGTATTTATTGTCGTTCAAATTGTTTGCAACGTTTTTTGTTAAAACTCTTATCGATAAAAAATCACATATACGTGCACTTCTGTTTACTGCCGGATTGAAAGAAAACACATATGTGTGTGATTTTTTTCATGCATATTTGGAAAAAAACACATATATAGCCGATTATCTTTTATGCCGGTTTAGCGGAAAACACATATTTGTGCATTATTTTTTTGCCGGATCTCCGTAACACATATTTGTGCTATTTTCCTATATGCCGGATTGGCGAAAAACACATATATGTGCAGTTTTATTGTGCCGGATTGGCGTGCAACACATCTATGTGCGTTTATTGTATGCCGGAATGGCAATACACATAGATGTAAGATTTTAAAAATATGTCGTATTGGCATAAAACACATATATTGAGCTTTTGATATGTGCCGGATTGGCGAAAATCACATATATGTGCGTTTTGTTTTATGCAGAATTAGCGGAAAACACATATATGGGCGCTTCTTTGAGCCGGATTGGCTGTAAAGTTTATATATGAGTGTTTTTTTTGTCGTTTGCGGAAACACATATATATGCGCGCTTTATTTATGCCACATTAGCGGCAAAACACAGTTATGTGGTTTCTTTTTTTTGCCGAATCACTAAAAAATACATTCGCAGATAGAGCATTTTCAAAAATCTAAAACGCAAAAAATTCCAACCTAAATAATAAAAATTATTTATTTAGAAAACTTAAAGCACAAATTAAAAGTGCGAAAATGTATGATAAAGAGCAGGCTTACTTTGTCACAGCAATTTTTTTTCTTCTTTTCTTAATATTTTTTCCTTCTTTTTTTACTAATGTAATATGTAAAGAAATTATGAAAACTGGAAAAAAAAAGTACAACCCGCGTAAAAAAAATTAAATACAGCAAAAAGAAAAAAGTTTTAGTTTATTTCAATTTAACAATACATATCCTTATAAATAAAATATTAATTTCTCGTCTGGTATTACTCATAATCAGGGCCTAGCACAGAGGGGGCCGAACGGGCTCTTGGCCCGGGGCCCACGTTTCTAGGGGCTCATTTTAAAAAATTTAAGCAGAAAGTTTTTTGTTAAAAAATATACTTAATAGTTCACAACCGCTTTACCATAAGTTTTATTACCCATTTTAATATTTATAAATTCAATATTGTGATAAAATATGCTTTTTTTAAAAAAAATATCTAAACTTACACAATGTATAAATTGCTATATAAGTGTGTAAAATATTCTTGTAAATGAAAAACAAATACAAAGGAACTAGATTTTCTTGTGATAAGCTTCTACATTTGGTAACATGTATACCCATCTAAAAAAATTCTACTCCGTATTATTAAAAACCTGTAATTACACACATCATTGTTAATTCATAGCTTGAACAAACTGTAAATGTAACATGTGCATGTACACGGGTTGCGCAAAAAAAATGAGTACGTTCGTTACTTTTTTGGTGCATTAATTAGAAATTTTAACAAATTGCAATTAATTTATATATGTATAAAATGCCTGGTATTTATACGCTTAATTATATTCGAGCGCAGAAATCATATAAATAAACAAAAAACATACTTGATTACCGCAACTATAGATTTTTTAACTAAGGAAAATTATACGGTAAATTCAAAAAAATAAAACAATTTGTTGCTCACGTGATCGCCTTTTTATCTAAGCGATTACGTTTTTTTTTGCATTGGTAACCTTTATTTATAGTAATGTCGGATTATATTAGTTTTAAACCGGGGCCCCTTTTTGCTGTGCTAGGCCTGCTCATAATCACAAACTGAATTATAAAACAACTGTAAATGAGCGGTAATACGACGTCAACAACGCAATTCACGCGTTTGTTGGATGCTCATTTGACAAAAATATAAAATATAAGAACGCATATGAAAATCAAAAGAAAGTCATTCATATTTTAAGTTTACTAAAAAAACATCGAAAAATGTAGATTTTGTTTTTATGGCTAAAAAAAGATATATTGCATCAAAAAAATATTATAAAAATTACCCCTTGTAACAATTTTTAATTACATAATAAGAAAAAGAAATGAGTGTTAAATTGCATTAAAAAACATTAATATAAAATTGCGTTTATAATTTTTTTTTTTTGTTTTTCATGCATATTTTACAAAATAAAAAACATAAGAAGCTAAATAACAAACTTAAACATTGTTCAATCTTTTCTAAACTGGTTAGTAATCATTTTTTACAAAAAGAAATGCACTGTTCTTAAGTAAACTTAAAACCACTCTCTATCTATAATATTGACCGGCAAGAAATAAGGGAACGCAGGTTGTTGTTTGTTATTTTGCTTCTTACGTATTTTTTTATTGTAAAATGAGCATGAAAAGCAAAAGAAAACTTATATGCAGCATATTTATTTTTTAATTTTGATTTTTGCACTTTAACACTTAACTTTTAGACAATCATTATGTGATTAAAAGCAATGCCAGTGAGTAATTTATTTTTTTATAAGTTTATTTTTTCATGCGAGTAAACACACCCCCTTTTTTTTCTTATTAATTTGTATTTTATATCTTTTGGTATAGTATTTTTTGTTATGTTTCTGTGTTTTCTTGAATTTTTATTTTTGTGAAATAAAAAAGAAAAATTACGAAGATTTACAAAAAAATCGCTTAATTAAATTGTTGACGTCGTATTAACGCTACTTTACATTCTTTTTGTAATAAAATTATGATATGAGTAATACCAGGAGAGAAATTTTATTTTTTATTTAGTTATCTATTGGTTTTCTGTAAAAAAACACAATTCATATTAGAAAATGTATTTGCATTCCACTAATAAACCAATGCAGTATTTTTGGTATGTTTCTATGCTTTCTTTTTTTCTATTTTGTGAAACACAAAAGCTAATAATATAAAAATGGCAATTGAAAAATTGCTTAATTTTTGTTGTTGACGGCGTATTGACGCTTCACAACAGTAAATGCTAATTTTTTTTGTAATTATGAGTGCTACCAAGAGGATAATTTATATTTTTCATGTGAATATGTATTGGTTGTAAGTAATAAAAACAAAAACCATACTTCTTTGATGTTTTTTTAGTTGATTTATTATGACAAAAAAGAACTTTTGGTATGTTTCTATGCATTCACGTATTTTTTATTTTTGTAGAATAAAATAGAAAATAGAAAAATTACAAAAAAGTTGCAAAAAGTGTGTTTTTGACGGTGTATTAATGCTGTTTTAATTTAAAATTTCGTAAATCATTATGTGACTATGTTTATCCCAAGAAAATAATTCGCATTATTTATGGGGTATTTAAATGTTATTAGGCATTTGCGTAATTACATTTGCGTATGTATTTTTTTTGTAATTTAGAAACTTAAAACTGCACATATATGTGGTTTCCAGTAATCCGACAAAAACATTATCTTATATATCTGTTTTTTACCAATCCGACATGTAAAAAATCGCATTTATATATGTTTTGTCACCAATCCAACATAAAAAAAATCCACATACTTTTTTTTTTCTGCTAATCTGGCAAAAAATAAATCGCACATATATGTATTTTATACTAATCTGTAAATCCCAAAAATAGCACATATATGTGTTTTTGCGTTTTCTCGGCCAGTAGCGGATACAGAGGGGGGGGCAAAGGGGTGTTTTGCCTTGGGGTCTCGAGTTTAAAGGGGATCAAGGTTATTTTAGTTGCATACATTTTTGGATATAAAAATTTACAATTTAAAGTTTTCCACTTTGAAAATCACATGCCAGCCTTTAATGTGCGACAAGGTTATTTTTTCGTTTTTTTGGCAGTAAAAACGCTATTATTGGGTTTTACATTTTTCAATTGAAAAACTGATATGTGTAAAATATTATACAAAACTTCCATACGTCGAACCTTCATGTATTAGTTGTTTTTAAAAACGGTTTTGTAACTGTTTTGATAGTATATACATATTTTTCAAATTCAATAAAACAACAAATACGCATTGTACAAAATGTCGGTATTTATTTAAGGACATTTTTCTTCTGTTGTCTATATACTTTTCTAAATTTTTTGCTATTTTAAAAAACATTATGCTAATTTTTTTTTTGATATACATTACTTCATATTAATAATTTTTTTTTTAAAATGCTAGAAATCATATTTTTATATTTAGAACTTGTTTTGCTAGATAAGAAAGCAGCAATGTGACAAAATATACAGAAAAATATATTTTACTAATTAAAAAACCCTTTTAAGCATACAGATTTTTTTTCGTTACATCTTTATATAGTGTTGTTTATAATAAAAAAGCAATATTTAGGCAATTTAATAGCAATTTCAATGACACTTTTGACGCCATTTTGTTTTAGGTAAAAAATATCTACAAATAAATGCCCTTTATATAATAATTTTTTGTAAAAAAAAATCATTATAGGAAAAAACTCGTATTTAGTTATAAAAAAATAAAAAAAAATATATTCAGATGTAAAAAAAAATATGTTAAATAAAAGCCCAGGTAACTTTTTTTTGCCCCCGGTTACTTTTTGTCTTAGTCCGCCACTGGTTTCCGGCATATTAAAGCGCACATATTTGTGGTATCCGCCTATCAGCACAAAAAATCGCACATATATGAGTTTTTCTGCCAATACGGCATAAAAAAAAACGCACAAATATGTGTTTCTTTTGCCAATCTGGCAAAAAAAAACGCACATATTTGTGCGGAACCGTCAATCCGGAATGTCAACAATCGCACATATATGTGCGACGCCATTTCTGCGCTATTTAAGAGTGCAAACATATGTTTTTCGTCTAGAGGGTTAAGGAGTAATCTTTTTTCTCTATCGCGTATAAATATTTTGGAAATAAGTATTTGAATTCTAACCATGTTCGATAGCAATTTTTGACAGGGCATATCGGGTAATTTATTGTTTATTTTTATTGTTAAACTTTTTTTAACATTTGTATTTTTACCGGACCTGTTTTTCAGTGCTGATATTATCGTGTTTTTTTTTGAGGCTTTTTCTCGAATAGTTTAGGACATATTTTGCATTGCTTGGGCTAGACAAAAAATAAAATTCATTGAAGAACAATTTGCTTTTTATTTAAAACGGTTTCTATGCAATTAACCCACCTTTTTTTAATACCTAATAATTCGGATATACTCTTTAATTTTTAACTATCTTATTTACTGCAAAATCGCTTCAATTAACTATTTAGTCACCAAGACAATCTTAAAGCTATAATTTCTATACCTTATGTAATCTGTTTGGGATATCATCTCGCAATTTCCAAAAAAACATATAAACGATTTTCGTTTTCTTTTATCTGGGCTTTCATCAAACACTATTGTAAAAAGATAACGTGCAAAAGGAATAATTTATTTCTTTTTTTTGCTTAAAAAGATTGTTGGGAAAATGCTGGAAGAGTATGTCATTCTACAAAAAATTTTTTCTGCGTTTTTTATAATTCTAAATATTTTAAATAATCAATTTTTCTATCTGGTATATTGTTCTTATTAAATACTTTTATCAATGTTCCTGTGGAACTTCTATATTGCAACATCACATTTTTTTAGTCCCGAACGGCCTATTTATTGCGATTCTTATGCTTTGCCGAGTAAGGCTGTGCATAAATAAATATATCACGATGTTTACTTGAGTATTTATTGTTCTTGTTACATAATAAATTTTTCATATTCATATTCATTTAAAATTTTAACTGTTAAATTTTATATAATTCTAATAAAGAGAGTCAAGAACTGCAATTTTTTTTTTCGCAATTGGTAACAGAAAAAGTTTAGCCACCCTCTAATTATAAGTGAAAAAAATTCATAAAGGAAAAGGTTATAAATCAAAAAAGAATTCATGATGCGGATTATAAACTTAAAAGCTATAAATAAATCATTACACTTTTTTTTTAACACAGACCCTATACACTATAGCAGCTTCAATAAAAAGTATCTTAAAACAAATCGAAACAGATTCAATAAAAAAAAGAAAACCAAGATTAATAGCATTTATAGTGAGTTAACCCATATGCGTTCTTGGACAATACATATCGTCCAGATTCTGGCAAACAATTAAACCTGGCGATGTATTTCGTCCTTATGTTAGACCCAAAATATATAAAGAAGATATATATAGTCCTCAAGTTAGCACCGAATTATAAAGGACGATAAAAATCAGTCTAATGTTAAGTGTAGTTTTTCTAACAGCACGATGTCCTTGACTCGAAGGGCATGAAACAGGGTTCAAAATTGTAGATGTATTATCGGTTTCTGTTTTTACTTGCGATGCAGGGGTCAGAAAGATTAGCGTTGTCCTATGTTTTTTGAATGTTTGCTTCCTCTTATTGTTTACGAAGAAGATAATCCTGTCAGTAACACAAAAGAAAAACTCGATTGTTATGAAAATTGTAAATATTGCAAGAGACATAGTAGAATTGTACATAAAATATAAAAAATGAAACTTAATACTTAATACTTTACTTTTTTCTTTAGGTTAACATTTACTTGCACTCAGTACGTATAAAAAATTGAAATTAGACAAGATGGACACATAGTATTTGTTGGAATGCAATCTATACAAAGTACATTTGCGTCAAGATAGAGTCTGTATACACTACAAGGCTGCATGAAAAACCCCACTTAAACTTTATCTACCCTTCGCGAATTTTTAACTCCACCAAAAACCTTTCCTGCCCGACCGCATCTCCCTAAAAAACTCTCTAGTTTACGTGCTGTATATGGTTGAAAACATTTGTGCTCTCGCGGCGCAAAGGTTCTAACAAAACGGGATGAAGCGATGTTCAAACTAGTTCTGTTTCGAGTAATACACAAAACGCTTCGGGGAATGTCCGAGGCAGATGTCCCTTGTGTAAACCTATATTTAAAAAAACAATGATATTTAATATCGTTTATCGACGTTACGATAGGCTATATTTTTGTTAATTATAGGTGTCGGAATTTATCCCTGAGCATAGTTACTGCTACTGCAACCTACTGCTATTCACTGTACCCATTTTTCTAGTGTTAATGCCGTTTTTAACTTGTATTTAGCAGGCATAACATAGTTTTCACTGACTTGGGGGGAAGGAAGGGGGGTGGGTGGTTGGCTACCTAGGTTAAGTCTAGGTGGCAACTTACCGTACCGCTCGCCGAGAAGATTGAGCGCAATCACTGGTTATTGTTCTTCCCCGTGACGGTATCCTTTAGGTTTTTCAAAATTTACTGGCTCTTATATTATTTGGATATTGATATGAAAATATTTCCTTTTTAGAAAAAAAACGAACAGATAGTATTTATTTTAGCAGAAGGTATATAAAAACATAATAAAAAAACAGGCATGATTAAATTCGGAATTATTCAGAAATCCCGAAATTAGCTTAAATGTAGGGAAAAACTTCCTTTTTTTTTGTTTTTTTTTTCGGGATTTATGGGATATTGATGTTTCATTGTCTACGGAGCATATTAAAAAACGTATAGGTTTTTAAAACACGTCTATGATGTAAATAACGGTAATTAAAAATATATCATTGACTGATTTTACACAGAAAATACTTTAATTGATGTACCGACAATTGGTAGAAAAAATAGCCACAAAGTAAAAAATATGATACTAACACATCATATTTTTTAATGCGCACAAAAAAAGCACAACAAAATCATTTATTTGCATTCTGTATTAAACAATATGTCACTAGCCATTCCTTTATTATATATTGTGGCGTATCATGCAATTATTTTTGGCATTTTTATTTATCCAATATGTTTTGTGTGTGTACTCTACGTTTTTATATGTAGTCAAAAAATCGTTTTTTTGTTGTTCTATATAAAAAGTCTTTCCAACTAGCTAAAAACCTTTTAAGAAGATCGACTAGTAAGGTCACAAAATGGTGCAAATTTTATATCATTTGAATTAATTACAATATACAAAAAGCCATATTATTATTAATCCACTTATGTACTATATATATAATATTAGTTAAATACATAGAATTTGCTACTTAAACAACAAAAATCCAATTAAAAAAAATAAATACCGTAATATTTATTTTCGTTAATTTAATTCGTGTATAAAGTAAAAAACCATGTTTAGACACACTGGCCACCTAAAAATTATAAATAAGTGCGTATTCAATGTAGAAAAAATAGTTTTATAATATACAAAGTAATTAAAATGCGCTTTATTGTTTGAAGAAACCCAAAATTATTTTTTTATCAAGCAAAACATGTGATTTAACATATATTATTTTTTATTCTAAAAAATCGATGGATATAAAATCTAATTTCATAATTATGATATTGTTTAATTGGACAAATTTTACACTATTATAAAATGAAATATAGTACAGCAGTTTTAGTAATTCTCTAATACCAATGCAAAAAATAAATAAATAACAACCGTTGCGGTTTTTATCGTTAATTCAGTTTTTATGGTACAATGACTCGAATTACGTATACATAAATAGCTAGTTTGCAGCTTCGTAGGTTTATATAAATAGAATTTATTGCATTTTAGTACAAATACTGCAACAAAAATTTACTACAAGATATCTTGTTAACATGAGCAAGCGGTTTTTACTAGCTTTCTATATGCATTGCTTGTTATCATGTATGTAACTATAATATTTGTATTGATGTTGCTTAATATGTATAAAAAGGTAAATACTGGGATCAAAACGAACCGCCTAAAGAATGTTGATTTTGTTAAATCAGGGCATACTATGCTATTAAAAATCAAGAAATTACACTTGTAACTACAAATTAGTATTAAATTACCATAAGTATTTATTTTCTTATATCTTTAATATTATATCTTATATCTTAAATCTTATATCTTCTTTACTTTGGCTTAAATTTAAAATTTTATGAGTACAAAAAAATATGCGACATAAATAATCATGCCATTGTGTGGTAAAAATAACCTTTTTTGTTTTTAGCGATGTCTCTAGCATACTAAAAACCTTAATTTAGGGATTTTTAGATTTCGTAACAAAATCCCGACTTCAATCATGCCTGCAAATACATAAGATAATTTTTTAACATGTATTTTATCCGTAAACAGCAGACACTCTGCTGAAGAGGGTCAGTCTGACTATAGGATAAATAATATTTTTCTGGTTACGGGCCAGTTTGATGGCAGGTATTTTTGAACAATTGTAAACGGCACTTTTCGATTGACAAAACCATTTCTTTTTAAACTGTTTTTGACACCTTAGTATATCATCGTATCACAAAATGTTAAAAATTCTTCTATCCATCCAAAATTCCTTTCTGACATATTGGTAAAAGTGCATCAAATGACTCGCGAACACATGATATGCTTATTGAGTGTTGGAAGTAGAGAAATTAGGCTATTTTAGCTTTAAAATGCATTGTACGCATAAAGCTATTGTTTCAGCCTTCAATAAAGTTATGTGAGTAATTTTCTAAAACCCTTATCAATATTTACAGTTGCAAAAAGCAGTAAAAAGTATATAAGGAAAACATCAATCTACATTTTGGTCTGTTTTAAAGTAAGTAACACCTCAAAGAAAAACTGCCAAATTCGACACTTATGATAAAAAAGTTTTTAGATTTTGAACAATCAACGATCGTTGCAGTAGACTATGTGAACTAATTAACCGTAAGTTTTGCTTTTGTATTGAATTTTTTATGCCGATCTTATGGGGCATTATGAATTGTCTTGGCATCCTTACAAGATGGTACAGCAAACCTGTTGATTAGAAGAACCATTCGTATATTTTTTATTAGATGCGTGTTCGTTATAGTAATGTGTAACATATAGTAGGTTCAAATGGTCTTTCGATTTTTTTTTTAGATTAAATAAAGGTATCTTTTAGCACAATATCTAAACCAAGTTTAAATGACAATTGTGTTTAGAAACAACAGTTACCCTGCCTAGGGGTTTTGTAGTACCGAAAAAAAACGTTAATTAGAAGTTTAACTTTTCTTTTTTTTTTCCAAAACACCGAATTAACGTCTTCCATAAAATAAAGAATTTGCAACTAACAACCAATAGGTGAAATTTAAGCAGCTTAAACTTTTTTTTTAAAACATCCATGCGTAAAAAAACTAAAAATTGTGTTTATATTGTATATTGTATTATTTCGCACCATACGCAAATTGAATACTAAAAATACTACACCGAATACATGTACGTAACAAACGGTTGTTTTATGATACTTAGGCCCTGTATCGATTTTTACCCCCTGGGTGAAAAACCCCGGTTGAAAAAGTTTTAATCTACCGAGAATTATTTTTAATAATACAAACCTGACTGGGTCGACCCAAGCCGAATATATAACCCTAGGTTTTTTTGAACTGGGGTGTATAAAAAAAAGTAAAAGTGTTTTCCTGAGACGAATTCCCCCGGGGTTACTTTCCTCCGGGGGTGACCCAGGGGGACCCGTTTTCTAATTTACAACAAAATAACACCGGGTGAAAAAATCGGAACAGGGCCTTGATAACAAAAGTCGACCAAGCGTTGTTGTCAGGTGTATGTTAAACTGGTAGCAAAAACGCAGCCACTCGTATTACCCTACACTATGCAAACGATTTCAATCCATATGATGACTCGATTTACAAGCATCAAATACTTGCAGAAAAAAAAACATTTTTATCTAGTTAGATATTTTACTATTTACAAATGTTAAAAACTCATTTTATTATCTAAGTAGTGTGGTATACACGTGTAAAGTAATATTTTTCTTTAAGTTGACTTAATAGGTACTTCAAACAGTAATTATGCCCCTAAATCTGCATGCTTGTTTTTTGGCTTATGTTATTATTTTTTTCGGTATGCATTTCGCGTGAATATTTGTACAAAAAACCAAAAGTGGAACGGCGCAGTTTTGTCAAAATAGATCTGAGAACGTTTAATAAAAGTAAGGCAAAAAAAATACCTAATATATATTATCCCTGTCTCTAAACGGAGTTTTACACCACTTTTTTACTTTCAATGCATATTTAAACAACTTCAAAATTTCCCATGCTCCGTTCTGCCATGAATTCTATCAGCCTGCAGGTTCTGCAATATTGTACTTTTTTTTTGATATCTTTCACATTTCTATTTAGCCCGGGTTGCCAAATTTTTTTGTCTTGCTAAGCGGACATCTTGCACCACTTCGGATAATTCTTTCGATTTTTAACAAATTAGATCTTTTGCTTTTCCTCTACTAAGTTTTCAATTCTTGCTATTCCTAGAATGTCCTCATATGCCTCGTTAGATGCGCAATTTATGTCTTCGTTGTATGTCCCATTATATCTTTCTATACCTTTAGTTAGTTTCTCATTTAATCCATCTTTCTTGTTTTAAATACATTTAGTTACATCGAGCGTTTTACGTGCTCAATTCTTCTATAACTTTTGTGCACCTATAGGCTTTTCTTTTTATACTACTTTATGTTTTTCTATATAGTCATTAAACTTCTATCTACAAAAGCCCCAAGCGTTATCACATACAATTATCTTTGCGTTTTCTAATTGTCTACAAAATCGTTCAATCGCACACATACAGAATTGCTAGTCTTATATTTTATATAAACTGCACCGCCTTTCTGAAGAAAATAATTAATCCCAATCATACTCTCTCTTAAATTGTAACAAATATAGTTAATTATGTGCTAGTTGTTCGATAATCATACTTGTTTATTCGAATTCTGAACCACATTTTTTTCGATATTCGATATTACATTTCATACACTTTTTTATCGCTTCTATAATATTTTGTATATATTTGACCAATACACTGTTTCCTTTCAGTAAACACTGCTTTACTTTCTTGATGCAAAAATGTATCATACACCTCTAGTATCATTTTTTTTCCTTTTATTCTTTCGGATATTTCTTATATTATTCCTACATCAAATCTTCACATCTTTTTATCTTCGCTCACTATTACATGTTTGTCATAATTTTTTTGTTATATATGCCACCTTTTTTGCCTATATACAATAAAATGCCCCACTTTTACGCTTTTTTTTTAGTTTAATGCCTCATAAAAACGAAAAATAAAATGGAAGATATCTTGAGAAGGAACAAATCTTTATTGGGATATAGTTTGAAGTAAGTAGAGGCGTGTATAGTATACATAAAAATAAATAATCGATATAGTAGAGAAAATATGATTTGAATTTCTAGACATAAAAATAACAAAGTGATTTTAACAAAAGTAATAAATCAGGAAGTAAAGTACTTTTGCATTTTTATTAAAAGATAAAAAAAAAACCAATAAAATGCAAAATTAAAAAAAAACATATCACCCCACATATACAGACAATGCTGAAGAGAAAGTTTGAAATGCATGATATGGAGGTATGCAAATCTAATTTTGAGATAATTAAAATAGATCAGTTAAACTGGAGATTGTCGTCGCAAAGACATATGAAAAAACATCTGAAATACAAGGAATGAATCAGCGAAGTAAATATCTTATTATAAACAAAAGGGTTCATATTTAAAAATACAACCACAACAATGTAAATGTAGAAAAGAAGAAAAAATGCCTAAATAAACAAGTATAACACACGTAGAAGTCGGCAATTGTAAAAAACCCCAAAAAAAACTTTAAATGACAACAGAAAAAAAACCAAATTTGAATAATATCTTAAAACCTATAGAATAATAATATTGTTAGTTTCAAATTCTATTTTATGTATTATTTGTAAAAGGTCGCCCTATCTTTTTTTCTTCTCGTTTTTATGGTAATAATTTATGTTCTTCCAAATGCTTTATATCGTGTGGATTGACCTTTCTGGTAAGTGATTCACGCATATTATTTACCGTGAATAGCGGTTAAATAAATGCATTAATACTGAGTTGATACAGCATTATTACAGCACTCAAATGGATACATGGAATGCCAGTTAAAAGGTAAACGATTACAGGTACATGTTCGGTTTAATAAACAAACAGTTTGTAATTTATCAACAAAAAAATGTGTTTCAGATGCAAAATGACTACACAGCTACTAGATCCTGCAATATTATTTTGTAAAATACTTTCAACGGGAGTCACAAATTTACCCTTTTTACCTGTGTGCTGTTATAATTCTTTTATATATATGCTCCATTGCAACGATATGGATTGCCTACATTATTTTACCATTTATTTTTTTTCGACCTTCTATAATGGACGCATTTATGCTCTCATCAAAATTACGGTAAACTTAATTATATCTCAAGACTAAAAATAATGCATTGATTTATTGTTTTGGATTTGCATCTTGTAAATACTTATAAAATACTGCATCAAGCGTTTTAATTATTTGAATTAATTGCATATATGAATTTTCTTATAAGGTCTTTACTGCCTCCTAGTAGTAATTTACTGTTTTATTTTTTTTAAAGGTTTCTTATATTGTCTGCCATATGTCTTAAGCAAATTGAGAAGTAAAAAAGAGGCAAGGTATCGGCATTGCTTTTACTTACCCATTATCTTCTTCACTGATCACTACATAATCTGGTACATTAGCATTTGATTTTTCTGGAAAATGGGTTAAGAAGTGTGACCATGTATATGTATATTTGTTTTACCAACGCAGATAGCGAATCTACCAGAAAAAAAGTTTCATCGACAAATTGTGAAACGGCTTGTAAAATAGTAAGATTACTGTTATTTTTAACAAAGGTTCCATCTAAATTTTACATTTTACTATCAAATTAACATGCTGCAAGAGATGCGGAATATCCACAAAAAAGCTCTTATAACTTTCTTTTATTGTTTTTGCACACAGCTATATATACATTTAAATTTATTACTGATTCAAGTGATTGGGCTAAATAACAGTCATGTAATGATCCTAGTACTTGTTGCTGTGATTTTGTTAAAGCTATTGATGCAGCTAGGAGTGATCAGGCAAAACTACAAAATTCTCATCTTAACGCCACTAATTTTTTCAGGCGTAAATTGGTATACCAAGTTTTGTTTTACGTGCATAATTTGTTATTTTCCTTAGGGTAGAAACATTATTTTTGTTTAAACAACTGAGATTTTAACATTTTTTCTTACAAGGTTAATAGCCTTTGCTATAGAATAGCTGCATCGTGATTTATACATGGAAATATATTGTGCGCATTTATACCACAGGATTTTTAGGTCCCGGTATAAACCTTAATAATCTTACGTATAGGAAAAATTTGATTGTTTACTATTGATTTGAAATGCATTCAAACTGACAAACTGCCATTTTTACAAAGATTTGTTCCTTTTCAGTGTTTTTAATTTCCCAAATTTATATATGCACTCAATTTGCAAAAAAATAAAAGTTAGGCATTTAATATAATTTTAAGCAAAAGTGGGGCATTAATAAAAACAACCACTTAATAATTTACTTCCTTATTTCTTTTAGTCTTCGTGTTTGTTGCTCTGTTGCTTCAATCGGGTTTTCTCGTTTTTTAAATTATAATAGGACTAAATGCGTTCGCCTCAATCATTTTTCTACCCTTCATATATTCAATAGTACAGTCATATTCAGATATTTTTTGTTTACTAAATACACTCTTGTACCGCCAAAAAAACCGACTTGTGCATGATATCTCTAATGCTTGATGTTTCAGCATTAGATGAAAGATATTTCCTTATAATTCATAGGCAAATTTTTCAACTGCCCGGGCTACCGCCAATATTTCCTTTTAAGTTAGAGCAAACCTTTGCTCAGTTGCCCTCAACTTCTTTATGGCCCTTCGTATTAGTGCGTATTATCTATTCTTATGTTTTTTGAGCAACACCGCTCCCAAGCCATCGTCACTCGCCACCCGTTTTAAGTGTATATTTTTTTGTGCATAATTCGGTCAAAGAAGCCTTCAAGCTTACTAATTCAAAATCAACTTCTAAAATGTTTTCTTTGCTTCTTCACTTGCTTCCAAACTATTTTTCTTAACCTCATACATTTCTTTTGCTACTTATATACATTTGGCATAAAGTCTCTGAACTACCCATATATACCCAAAAATTTCTTAAATTGGGCATGTTGTACACGCGAGGGAAACTTAGAATTTATTTTTTTATATTTCGTTCGGCGTCCGTCTATGTTCATTTACAGTCAGGTTTAGAAACTTTGCCTCATTTTGCTAAGACTGAATCTTTATAATGTTTTTTTTTGAATGCGCATCTGTAGCCTTACAAAGATTTCTATTACCAACTTATCATGCTGTTATATATCTTGGGCGTAATTTATTAGGTCATCTATGTATATATGCAACCCTTTTCCTATCAGTTCCTAGAATATTTTTTCTGAAATACTATGCATGATCATATGTGCACTCCTGGACCCCATAATCATGCTTTTCCACTCAAAAACCATGTAGTTGAGTCTAAACGACTTTTTTTTTTTGCTTTTTCTGCATCGCCACTTGATAAAAACATTCCGTAAAACCTTAAATTGGCATATAATTTGCCGTATCATACTTTCTACGAGCTTTTATATCTTAAGGATTCTTAATGAATCTTTCAGCGTCCAATCATAAAAAATGATTTGAATTTTCTACACATCTAAAATTTCCATTTGGCTTTTCAATCACCTGTATAGACGTTCTGGATGTGATTTGGTATTCCTAATGATTTTTTGAGCTTTCAAAACTAACAGGTGACTCCTATATATTTCCTTCAGTGCCTGTAGCTCCATTGCTTCTTTTTTACACACGATATTTCCCTCGTATGTTTCTTTACCACACTTCACACAAAAAAAGGATGCTTCTCTGTAACCCATTTGCTACAAACCTTAGGGAAGTTTTCTTAAAAACTCTACTGTTAACTTACGTCTTCCACGCTGACCAGAATTTGCAAACATAAAGACAGTAGCAACAAAAAAAAAGTAATCAAGGAGCTGTTGTTTATATTTTTTTCGGTTCGATTTTTATCACATTTCCTTGCCATGTGTCCATGCTCTCCACATTTAACACACAGAAACTATTACCTTGGTTTTCTCATACTTGGCTTCTGACTGGCTACTCCCTCGCTGTGATCACCATAGTCCCTAATCATCCTATAACTTTTTTCTCTTTAGATATGTCCTTGCATTTTTCTTGCAACGACCTTTTAATCTCCTTGTAATATTTTTCTCGATATATTTTGCATTCTCGTGTTCTTTCTGCTTTCTCATATCTTCCTTCAAGTACTCCACTAAAAATTGTTTGGACATGTCCCATGAGCGGGGCTTACATGCAGGTCTACGTACCAATCTTTACCGTCGTCTTCGATTTCTGTCAATGCATAGTTTATATATTTTTCATCTTCTATTACTTCTTCCAAACTCATCAACAACTCAAATTTTTCCATCTTTCTACAATCCTTTCGACAATCTTTTCTTCAGTTGCTACTACTGTCATCACTCCTATCTCTACTTCCAGTATCACTTACAGCTACAGGTGTTTTATTTATATGTTCGTAGGCGGTGCTTGCTGTAACTTCTTTTCTGTATTCTCCACCATGTGCACGTTGTATAAAAAAAAGAAGGTAAAGTATTCCCAAATATAACAATTTATAACATATTAATAACATCAAATACGTAAAAAACCATGCAAAAATTCCTTAAAAGTAATATTTATACAGGGATAATATAAAAGAAAAAATGCACTACAAAAAAAAAGGTTTATTATATGACAAAAAAATTACATAGAACATTTATTGGCACACTTGGGTATCGTTCAAAAGACCGTATTTGCAACAAATATGCTATTTAAAAACAAGAAAAAGTGCTTTATTAAAATTTTGCCATTTGTTTTCATATGGGCAGTGGCTGGTTTTTGTTTCCCGTTTTAAGTGTAATTGGTAAATTTTTTGTACTAAATAAATTTGGTCTTTGCTGGAAAGCTTAACTAACACTTTTAAAAATAAGCATATGTCTATTACGACTTGCTGCAACACCATTAAGCACATCTTACATTACAATACCAAGTTTGATATTTTGGCTTAAAAATGCGTTATAAACTATAAGCTTTTTTTATTTACCACATAAAACCCATATTTTGCATATAATGAAAAACGTTTATTAATTTTTTGCTATATATAAGCAAATTTTAATAACTAAAAACATCACCAATTTGCTATTTTGTTGGGAGATGAGGTTTTATTCACCATTTATTTTTTATTTAAAAAATGCTATACGCAATTGATTTTTAAAAATGAAAAAATTTTTAAAACATACAATAAAATATAGCATATTTACAGTTGTATCTCCTAAAAAAACAAAACTTAAAAATACGCAAACTTAAGTAAAAAAACGCTTCAAGTACGTTTTTAGTCAATGATGCGCGCATATGCATTTCGCGCAATTTTGATCATTTTTTGTTGTTTCAAATCATTCAAAAAAAACCCGAACAAGGTTTTTTAGATAGGACTTAATCAAATGCCAACAAACTAAAAAACCTGTTTCTGGTTTTAAATATAGAATATGAACTAAAAAGAAAAAAAAAACGTAATAGAAAAAATGCCATTTACACTGAAAGAAAGAAACACAAGTGCAGCCACTTTATCCAACTCTAGCCTTTCTAGGCTAGACACAAATAAACGCGCCCGCATAAGCACCATAAACGTCGCGTGCAACACGAACATTACGCATACAAGATTATTTCTTACGGACGTTGCTTGCAAGCTGTATTTAACCTTAAACTATATGTTGAAAATGTTACAAGAGTTATTTTTGCGATGAGGGTGAAGATAGATTTGATAAAAAGTTATAAAACACAAATAACTAACTACGTGTTCTTAGGGCACTACGAGAACCCAAAAATGGTACTTCGAGAATAACTTTGTACAATGAATGGTCCCAAACATAAAAGATTTTAATTTTCATAACGCAATATTGCACTATAGAAATATTAGAAATACGAACTTTTGTTTGAGGCGAGCTTGCGTAAAGAAGTCATATTAAAACAAGATGAGGACATATAAACAGCTATTATTTTACTTATTTTTCTCTTAAATTCTTTTTTCCAAAACATTGATTGGTTTGTTTTATCTTATATAATCGGTATATCATGTTGTCAAACACAGAGTTTATTCCGTTATAAAAAATAGAAATCCCGAGAACAAGCTAATGCTACATATTGAGTCTTTTTCTGACAGAAGCGTCCAGCTTTGCCGGACGTCGTCTAAACGCCAGAAGACTAAACACGCATTGTCGCTGTCCTGAAGATTTTTGATGACAATTTCTTATGCCCTTCTCGGTGTCTACAAGCGTGGATAGCGCAAAACTGAGAAAGCCAAAAAAGAAATTGATCTTACTGCGATAGGCGAATTAAGACTTGGTTTTTTTTGTAAAAGTATCTCAGAATGAAAAAAATATAGTCTTCATCTACGGACATGCAAGGCTACTCATATAATCACCATTCTATATGTCACACCAAACTTTTTCATCGCATCGATTCTGAAAAACTTCAACGGCTTTTAAGCCACATCAACAATGCATACCACGCCTAGAAAAAAATCATTACAGACATATTTTTATTTTCTCTAAATAAACAAAAACAAACTAAAAAGTAATTTCTATTCTAAACTTAAGAGTCAAACAACCATTTTGCGATAGTTCTTTACGCGCAAAGTATGACCTATATGACGTTTACTCCCACAAAAAAAAACCGTATGGTCATAACTCTTATACTATAAAAGGTATTCTATTACCCTTTAAATTCGATTACTGTTTATCTGCACTATTATTAAATCAAGGAGCATTGTATTGCGTTTTGCAATTTACATTGTGGTTGATGAACATCGTTACATCCGGGCTTACTAATGGAAGCACGTTAAGCGTTAGAAAATATGTAGAAATATAAGTTGAAAACAATGAAAAGAGACAGAAGGAAAAATTTGAGCTAAAAGCAAATCAAAAATCTAAGGAAATTATCAGCGGAAAAACATGTATTGGTTTTTTGCGAGTTTTATACTATTACAATTTACACTGCGAGATATATTGTTGGGATAAAGGCCTAGTATGTTAAACACGTCCGATTAGGTCCTTTTAAGACCGAAAAGACTTCCAAGTATTATTAAAGACTATGTAACACGCGCATTAGTGCAGCAATCACCCGCATAATGCCTTAAACTAGAAGTCCTCGCTAGAAAACTAACGGAATACTCCGTTTTACAATAGAATTTAAAGTTATATGATCATGTAGTTCTTAATGAATTCGAAATTCCGAAGATATTCTTATTGCTCACAACACTTAAGGACCAACAATACCTTACACTTATAGACCTGAAAACGAGTTTTCAAAATTTAAGTAAGGAATCAAACAAGGAAAAGACCGCATTCTATTCCAGGCAAAGCTATATGCAGTCAAAAAAATGACACAGGAAAACAAGAAATCCCTGGTAATTTTTCACGTTGCCATGATGTACGTTCGTAAAACATATCTCTACAAAATACTAGTAGTATATATCATGATATTTTAGACATTTAAACAATCCAAAGTTGAGTTTATCAAAAATTAAAATATTGTAGCACAGAGGCTAGACATGTATTTTCTACAAGAAAAAAACCGCAAAGAAGATTCCATGTGTAAAAAAATTGACTTTATAGAAGTCTACATAAGCCAACATAAAATAAAACCAAAATTACACCGAGCAAAGGGAATATATGATCACCCGGGCACTATTACGTACAGGCGCTTTTTAAGATTAAAGGGAATGTGCAACTATAATAGGATGTTCGTAGGTAAGGTCAAAGATCTTTTCAAACCTCTTTATACACTTGTGGAAACGAGTACAAATTTCAGTGGGATGATAAAGCTGATAAATCATTTAAGAATATTAAAAAACAATATCAAAACAAAAACTTGATACTATATATGCCAAATATGGACGGTCAGTATACACTTGGGCCGGATGCATCGGACATTAGGCTTGATGCCGTCCTTAAAAAGATAACCACGGTGTCGCTTGTGGTCAAACAGCCTTACATCGCCAAATAGAAATTATAGCAGTACTAAGCGCGTAGTTTTGGCGGCATTATGGAAAAGTAAAAAGTTGAAAATCGATTTCGACCAGAAAAATTTTCACTTGGTCAACGACTTTAAAGCAATGCTTTAAATAAAAAGACTTAAGTAATTAGATTAACACGGATACAGCGATGGTTTCAAAGATACAATAACAAAAAATTTACAAAACGATATACACCAGAAGAACTCATAGTAGCACCTGACGCTTTGAGCCGAATCCAAAAGAGATCGAATGATAAGAAAACCCATTTATAACACTACATAAAACTTTACATTTGATCAACCACAACTTCCTTTTCGTAAAGGACTATTGACAATCAAAACATTATTACTATAACAATTGTTGTTGGTTTTTTAGAAGTCACAAGTAATCATAATAACTTAAGTTAATTGCTAAGAATAATACACCCACAGAAAACCCATTACAACTTTGTTATTGCTTACACCAAGGCACAGTTGGCTACTAAGACAAAAAGTACCCGGAGACAAAAAAAACCATTTACTAGGTATTTTTTGGAAACAGAATTATTTTTTTTACATATTTATATATTTTTTACTATTTTTTTATAACTTACTACGCGTTTTTTCCTTTAATGATTTTTTTTTACTAAAAAATATATATTTAAAACGCAAGTATTCGTGGTTTTTGGTTACCTAAAACAAAATGGCGTCCAAAGTACCTTTCAATGTGCTATTCAATTGCTAAAATGTGGCTTTTTGCATACAAAAACACTAAATAACGATGTAACGAAAAAAATCTTTGTGCTTAATGAGGGTTTTTCAATTCTTGAAATATATTTTTTTATTTTGATTTTGCCACCTTGTGCTTTTATATACAGCGAATATAGTATAGAATATGTACATATGCTTTTTAGCATTTAAAAACAATATTTATGTCTATAAAGTAATGTATATCAGCTTACAATTACCATATGTTTTTTTAAAAAGCAAAAAAATAAATAAAGTATCAAGACAACGAAGATAAATGACCAAAAAAAATCCGGCATTTTATACAATGCGTTTTTTTTCAGTTGAATATATATAAAAAAAGTATATGTTACCGGACAAAATTGTTTTAAGGCAAAGTTTTTTTTAGCCTAGGCAATGTACCATTTATATACCCTAAAATCAATTTGTTTGTGGCTTATAATGGCTATTGCCATGACAAAAACACTTTGCCTAAAGGATACATTTTGCCGGTAACATTTATACTTTATAACAAGTTTAAAAAATCGTTTTTTAGAACAACCAATACATTAAAGGTCAATGAATATAAGTTGCGTATAATATTTACTACATATCAGTTTTTCAATTGGTTAATAAAAAAGTCAATAATAGTTTGTAATCTGCAAAAAAATGAACGGTTACCTTGTCGCACATAAAAGGCAGGCATGTGTTTTTCGAAGTGAAAAACTATAAATTGACAATTTTTATTGCAAAAATTTATGCAGCCGCAAATAAATTCGGAGCCCCTTTGAACTCGAGGCCCGGGGGCAATGCTTCTTCCCCCCCCAGTCCGCTACTGGCAAGGCTGCTGACAGGGGGAATGCTATCACTATTTATGTATAGTGTATGTTTGCAGCTGCATGTTAAGCTTAATCATCGTAAGAAATTACTTTCGTTAGCTCTAAAAATGGAGGCAAAAAATCAAAAAGAAAAGTATTGTAAAGAATATTAAAGCAAATTTAAACTTGAGATGTATCCGACATCAAACAACGAATAACATATCATTTTGTTACAGTAGGGTAGTCTGAGATCTTACAGCATTTTATATACTTCAGATGTCACTTAAGGAAAAGATAGTCGTAGGAATAGACTACTTTTCTTGAAAAATATTTGTCAAAATTGGTAAACAAAAGAGGCATATAAAGTAGCAGACTTTATCAAGGATTTCACCAAAATGTATACATAATAGACATACTTACAGACAATGTTGGAGAATATGTGAACAATTTTTATAAAAATTCACAGATTAAAATAACTGTATTTTAAACTGTTAATTACCTTTTACCGCTAATGTAAAAAGAGAATTGCACGCGTATACAGAACCAAGAGAAAAAAGTTAACTTAGACCAAAGGGAAAACAAAAATTAAATTTTAGACGTGATAAACAATTGCAATGATAGCATACAAAGTGGAGTATAGCTTTCTTCAATACTGGCAAAATAGAAAAAAAACAATTTGAATTTTTTAAGTAAACACACGCAACAAAAAAAATGCATGAATTAAAAGCATAAAAAAAGGAAGCTATAGAATGAATGCCAAGTCAAAAGGAACTTTTACGAAACGAACTAAGGCTAAAAAAATCGAAAGAAGTAAAAAGAAGAAGCAATGAAAAATACGAAATTGTATGGAGTTTTATATAAAGTCTTAGCACAAGAATATGTAACATACAAAAGGCTTGCTATCCAAAAAAGAGGATGCGTGATATGGGGAACTGTTTCTATTTAGGCAAAACAAAACGTATAAATACGGCACGCTAGCAAAACCGCGACCATATAACTGTTTTTAGTCAATCTTGCGCATTCGCCTTAGTTGCGAATTCGACTATATATTTGTTGGTTCAAATCAGTCACAGATAGCATAACTTAAGGGTTTACGGTAGCAATTATCATACGTTAAACAACGCATAAAACCTAGTTTGAGGTTGTCAAAAATTAAAGTACAAAATAGCAATTAAATACGTAATATTTAAAATGGTTTTTCCACAAAAAAAAATTTAAACGGTGCAGCCGGCTTATCCGACCTTACTCAATCGGCTTTTGTTTCATTTACACAGTTGTATATAAACACCATGCGATAGACCATACATGCAACATTATGAACTCATAAAAAAAAACACACGATCAAAACAAAGCAAACATGCTTGCTTTTATACGTTCTTTCGCGCAAGCCAAAAGTTTTATAAAAGTGAAATTATAGGCGTTGATTTTGTTGTTCTATTGTAAAAAGGCTATAACTAACGATTCAGTAAGCATTTTATAGAGTATGTTACATGCTACACCGTGTTGGTTCTTTTTTATTTTGCTTTGGAAAAAACACAATTTATGTGATTTAAAGCTGTAAAACGTAGAAGTTAAGTGCGTGTTTTAGTACATAAACGTAATTAATGTATTTGTATGAAGAGTGTTCGATTTACAACGATTAAGGGTTCGGTTTGTTTATATTATTAGTAAAAAAAAGCATTTGTAATATATATTGGAAAAAATAAGTGTGACTTTAGTGCGCATACTGCAATAAAAATTATTTATACGGTAATTTTGCTAAAGTGGAAAAGATTATTTTTTATTCTGCAATATTATAGTTTATTTACAAACAAGTTTTGCAATTGAACTTAATTTAGAATCGGTAGTAAGCAAGTGTAACGGCTTTTCAATTTTACAAAAAGAAAAGAAAACATTGGCGTTTTATTTTAAGCATCAAAAATGTTGTTTTATTATTTGAAACAAACAATATAAATCTTATGAAGCATGAAATATAATCAAATTTGTAAAAAACTAAATTTAGAATACTGATCACCAAAAAAACTTTTCGCATGTAGCGTAGCCAGTATTTTTTATAGGGGGGGAGTTGTATGCAAAAATTTCAAAATGAAATTCTCTTACGAATTGTAGTTTTTTTTAACATACCGAAAAACTTTTTTCCAATTTATCCTAATACAATTTTTTTTTGCTTAAACTTTTTTTCCCCTAGATTTAAACACCCTGTGATTGTAGGCTTAAAGATTTTGTTGCCAGACGCGGTAACAACCCTTACCTTAGCCCTTCAAAACCAGTGTTTAAACGAAGATGGCGTCTAGTCTCGTAGTCTAATTGTAAAAAAAAAAAATATTTGGCGGCTTAACTTGACGAGTCTGAAAAGATAAAGTAAAAAGCTTCATTTAAAGGAACCCACATAGAAAGGCGAAATTGTTTTATAATTGTACTTTTATGTTATAAGTAGGGATGGGTATTAATATCTTGATTAAGTATAAATCTTATTAATTTTAATTATTAATATTAATAAACTTTTCTTTATTTTACCACTTATAATCATGAGTAATATTCAGGATGGTCTTATTAATAACACAAATGAAAATCACGGCAGCCGAACGCAGTCACAAGAAATTAGCTCCGTGAAGACAGAAGACATTATAAATATGAATAATGATGTAGCTGCACCTACCGAACCTGAAAAAAATCTAAAAAGGAACGAAGAAAAAGAAGCATTGTTGGACTTGGTTTGATAAAACATCTGATACGACGGCAACATTTACAAAATGCAAAGGAATAGTGCATACGGGTAATAATACAAACTTGATGCTTAATCATATATCTATAAAACATAAAGTAACCACCGAAATCGATATCGATTCAAAGACATTTAATTTACTAGAGTATTTGAAGAAAGCTAAAGACCTCCTTTTCGCATTAGTTAATAATGACGCTTTGCCTTTGACATTTGTAGAATCAGAGAACTAAAAGAAATTATTCGCTCACCTGAATCCAAAATTTATCCCACCATCTAGGAAATGATTTACTTCAGTAACACTTCCATCCCAATAAAAATTGATCCAAGAAAAAATTGCCAATACTATTGATCACGATTTATACTGCTGCATTACCACAGATACTTGGACTTCTGTAGCAAATATTTCTTTTATGTCCATCACAATCCATTTTATTTCTCCATCTTTTGATTATGAATCGTATCTGCTTTATCTTACCGAACTATCAACATCACATACAGCAAAAAATTTATTTGAAAAAAAATGAGATAAAAAGTTTGTGGAAGCTTGACAACAAATGCATTGCAATAGTTCACGATAGTGCCAAAAATATTTGCGCGGCCACTAATATGC
>JAQFYM010001123.1:0-39289 GCA_034694785.1 Agrenia bidenticulata | reverse complement strand
ACAACCAGAAGGAAAAGAGGCACATCATCTAGGAAGCTAACTCCCCACAATATGTTAGTGGCATTCCAGCGCTAACAACCTGTATGTATTATTAAGGTAATATTAATGCTACACTTGACTACCTAGTCCATCATCCGGAGTGAGTCTATTGAGGCGTATCGTGCTTTTAAGTGATTTGGAGACTTTCCTCACAATACATAAGATAATGATAACAATGTCCATTTTTGTACCCACATTGTCACCAGAGATAGATGAGAGGCTCTTGAAAGATGCACAAAGGCTCTTGCCAGAGAGAGAGGGACGTGGAACGTGATTTTTAAGAGGTTTGCAGAGAGACAAGAGTTTGAAAACAGTAGTGGGCTTTAATGGATATTGTATGCCTGATAACACTAATACTACTTAAGTATGTAATAATGTTCTGTAACTTTGCAAATCAGGAGGACTCTTCAAGACCAGAGAAACGAGCTATCAGCTATTATTTCTATTCTGTTTGGATTTTCCGATACGGCCTAATGGGGTTTGAAAGTGGCCTCATGTCAAAATAAGGCTAGAGAGAAGATTTTATTGGGATGTAGAACACAGGCATTCCTTACATGCATGACCGACATGTTCACTTTTGCTTTTAAAGTTTTAAAGAGTTTTTTTCAAAACTTTTTAAGTAGCTAGTAAAATTAAATGCAATTCTTTCCATGGTTCCTAATACTTAAGGTATCTGTAAGGTAAGGATGGATTGGGAGTCCAAGTTTAAATTGGACTATTTAGGAGTGCTTTTCAAAAAGATATTCAGTACAATTTAAAACAAGGTTAAAGCTTTGATTTCGTAAGTTTCATAAACTTGATGATTATGGCTAGTTTCAAATTAAAGATAAAGCAATTTCAAATTATAATTCACTATCCACATTGCCCTCTGTAAAGGGTATGCTTTTTAGAATATATGTTAGTCATCGGACCCATCTTGTCCGGCATCACTGATGCATCAAAAATGTATACTTCATAATTTTCATGAAGTACATTAGGTTTCTGGCAGTATGAAACTTTACCATTGAGTAGTTTGGATTTGGAACCAGGTTCAAAGTGCGACATACACACACACAAAGATGTCTTCTAGCCAATTCAGGTCAGTGAAGCGGAAGATTCAAGTGTAAACAAGCAGAACGGCCTTTGGCCAATTGTTAGTTCATGTGCTCAAATTTTATGGAAACTTTTGCAAAGGATTAAATTAAATAGCTGACCCTTTAGATCCAATAAACTTTCAAATGATAAATGGCTAAACCATAATTGATTGTTATACTTTACTATCGAAAATTCTATCAGAAACGTTCCAACTTCCAAGTATCCTCTCAATATGATTTCCCACGCTCAAAGAGGATGAAACATTCTGCCCAAGCCCGTGAACAATTTCCATAAATTGTACATTCTTGGGAAAATAAAGTATCTAAAAATACTACACAACATGCGTACCTCAACATCCATCCAACAGAAACAAGCTGGTCGGTAAATATCTTGCAAAATTACTTACATTCATGCAAATGTGCACTCATCTTTTTGCACAAAAAAATTAGGTCGGTGTCGTAATATGAATAATAAAAGAGCCCCAAAGAAGCCCCGAAATACCTCCATCCCTCGTCTACACATCCTGTGAGTTTAAAAAAAAGTAAAAGCATATAGTCCTCTCAGTATATACACAATTGGTCGTTTGTAGCTTGTCGGTAGTTTAGATATGAAGGAGGCACCACTGCTGTGCTCAAGCACAAAAGTACAAGCACTTTCAGATCCGGAGCTTTCTAATCTTCCTGAAAAGCCGGAGCAATCGGGATAAACACGGGAACCGGGAACGAGCCAATAATCATACATTTTTATTGGACTTGGCTCACTCTGTATATTGGACTTTAAATGGGATTATATCCCCAAAATGCCTCTTTTATGCACTCTTTTACGACCAGGGACGCTTTACTCTGAGCAGGATATGGAAACCTTGTTGTGTTCTAAAATGCAGTTTAGTCTTATTTTTATGTTTATCGTTTGGGGAATATGCACAGGCTCGCAGGGATAAAATAGGGGCTTGTCCGCTTGGAAATTAGGTGGGTGGATCCCACCAGTTCCAATACAACCGTACGGAGATGCAATAGGTGACAGCCTCGTTGATTAAATCGACAAGGAAAATCTGGAGCTTTATTGTAATAACTCGGATGTTGATTCACAGCCTATGTTTTCCTAGTTGAATTACAATGATTACGGGCCTTTCCACCCCTGGAATTGGAGGTGGTTCTGACTCGCGAAAAATAGCCCCGTCTCTTAAGAAAACGGTCCAGATCCAGGGCACTTTGGTGGAACGATTTTTATTACTTCCGGAGATTCGAATCCTTGGAAATACCACTTGCCTTGTCAGAATTAGCAAAAGCAATCGTTCTATCACATTTCTACATCAATTCCACTCGCTATTTCTCCATGTGTCCACCTACGGTGGAAATCAGGACAAATTACACCAACCTGGTCCCATGAATCACACAAATTGAGTCAGCTGCCACAAATCAATGTCAATCAAGACCACTTGATTAAACCCCTCATTTCCATGTACTTTACCAGATTTCTAAATTGATTAAAGCTCACATCGCATGTGACAACTCCAAAAGCTCGGACTTGAAAGACCCTATGGATTCAGATTCTACACCAAAAGCCATGAGAAACGAACTCGTCCCCAGCCCTGTGGTTTTAAAACACAATCCACGTAGTCAAATCTTCAAGATTATTACAATCTAGGGAAAGTTCCATGTCTTGGCTAATGCCCTCCTCCCTAGAAATAGATCGCGTGTCCAACCTCCCCAAGTCCAAAAAGCTTATAGGGCTGGAAATGTTCATCATAATCATCATCATGAGCATCATCATTCTGTTTTATTATATCATTTCATTACTGGTCTTTCATTGTCAGACAAAATAGACAACCCCTCTGGTTCCCATGTTTACTCACGGAAGACGGTGAAGGGAGGGGAGGTTTGGTTATTTTCTCAAGAGATTAGTCCATTATTTTCCCTTCAAAAAAGTCAAAATCCGATAGTCTAGAGGATTCGAGACCGGAGATAGATGGGAAGGTGGACCCTGTGTATTACAGCATTTTAGTGTGCTCAGACCACAGTCCATTGTTGCTGGCTTTTATTATCATTGTATTGTCCAAAGTGTGTGTGTGTGTGTGTGTTGGGTTTGATGTGTAACTTCTCAGGAGGAGAGTTTCCGTTCCTCTCGGCATTTCAAATTTCAACTCTTTGGAAAAAAACAATGCTCCATTTTTTACCTGTCCGATTGTTCATTGTTATCTCGCTTTGGGGTGAATGTCAGCTTTTGAACTTTACGGGTACTTAAACCTTGTAAATTTCTTTAGAGGTGGATAGGTCAGTGGCGTTTCGTCTATAGGGGTTTGACCCTTTCGGGATTAAAGCGCTTCAAAAATGACCTCTTGAGGGCTTTAGGATGTTGGCAAGAGAATTAATTTCAAGGGTTTGAAGTTTGGTAAAAATTTAACGATTTTAAGAAACAGATCGCAATCGCATATCCCAACTCTCACGCCTCATCTCCTTGTACAAAGAAGCTATTAGTAACACCAACACCAAACAGGGTGTAAACCTCATTTTACAGAATTCCTAATGAAAGCAAAAAAAAACCCAGAGGATTTAAAAAGAGTGTGAAATTTTAAACCAAATGGGGATGAGAAGACAAATGGGTTTGTCTCCTTCTAAATAGGGAGGCTGTTCTCATTAAAGTACTTAAAAATATTCTCTGGGCTAAAAAACATCCCCTAAATCCCCAGGAAAGCTGGCAAAGGTGGCTTAAATCCACAGGAATTGAACAACAGCCTGAGTGGCTGAGTTATGAAACCAAGTCAAGAAATACAAGCTTAAAAAATGTTTGGCTTCAAAACAATCCTAAATATGATTTTTTTTTAGCTCAGTTCTTACTCAAGTTAATGCTCAAGAAACCAGAAGGATATATGGACTAGTAGTGAACAATAAAGAGTTGTAGTTACAATACAACATGGGATATAAATATTAATGATGATGATTTCAATTCCTTAGGGCGTCATTTATCGATTGCATGACGGGAGTTTCAAACCGCAGACTTGAGACAAAGCAAGTGCAATCCCATCCGTTTAAAACCTCTTATGGGTTTTGAGAATTGAATTCATGGGCTGAATTTAAATTCCCATTCCACCACTGCTCCTCAACCTAAACACATTTAACAGGGCCCAAGGAGCCTGAGTTATATAATGTCAAATCAACAGGTAGACGAGTAGTAGAAGAGTGTTGATTGATTATTTCGAGGATTAAAAGAGTTGGAAGACGGGGCTGATGTGAATAGACAATTTTTGTAACAAAGTCCACACACACACTGACACACGTGTTTATAACAATGCGTTTTTTTATTATTAAATACTATTTCTGAGAAGGCTTAGATGAGGACCTTTTGACCTTGGAATATAAACGAATGTCAAATTTGAATATTTTGGGGGATAAATAGGAGAAATTAGCACAGATTTATAATTTTCTGCTTATCTCATAACAATTGAAAAGTTGGTACGTTTTAAAGTACAACCCTACAGAGTTTTTAACCTCAGATTATATTTTCAAGCTTTAAATTATATAATCACCCTGCACCAAAAGGAATCCAAAAGCGCAGGCAATCAACTCTTAATCGATGATACACTAAAATCGTCCCAGTTTTTAAAAAGCATTCAAGGCCTTATGGACCAATCACCTTAACGTTCATTAGCCTACTTGGCCACTCACACATGTAAGCTTGTGAGAGCTATTGTAATTGTAACTATTGTAAGTGCCTTGAGACGCTCTACTAGGCTTATCTTCACCACATCTAAGACATCAATTGAATGACTGGGATGCAGTGAGATGCAATACCAAGCGGGCAAAAACAGAGGAGTTGATGATTACAATTACGAAATGGAAATTGTGTGGTCATTCTTCAACACAATCAGTTTCAGGCTATTAAGCTATACCCACACGGGGCATATCATTTTGTATTCATCCTCCACGCATACACACAGACACACACGCACACATCATGTTTAAATTCTAACAAAGTCCCTTAAGGGATTCGAATTTGAGCATATCCTATGCTTGAACAGTGGCAACAGTTTGAGATGATGAAAAAAATTAATCACTCTCATGATTACTCTGATGATCAAGGCAGGCTTTAGCTTTAGCTGTGTTTATGTGAAGTTGGTGCTTGGTTTTGAGTCTTGGGAAGGATTGAATCTTGATCTTGAACTGGGAATACTGGGATTCATATCATGGGGTCCAATATTTATATAGCCGTTGAAAATACTTGAGCAAATCATCCCTTGAGGGTTTAATTTCCAGATTCTACAAGAGAGGATGTATTACAGGGTTTCACCAGCTTAGAAAAAAGTGCCGAGTTATGGAAGCTGATGAAAAAGCATAAAAATCTGAATTTTGATACTTGGAAACTAATTTCTAACCAGATTGCTTGCTCCTAGTCTTTACTTTAGGTTTACATACCTGGAGGGGAACTAATTAAAAATCGGCACTTGATATACCAAAGATTATTGATAGCCAAGCATCAAAGGGATCTTGAATTTTTTAAATAATCAAATAAAAACCATCTACACGTGTTTGCATTAAGATATTTTCTATTTACTACTAGCCCAGCCTCTGGTGCTAAATTTAGGTCTACCAGCTCTAAAGATAAGATTTGCATATCGCCCTAGAAAATGCATAGTAAATTGCGCAATACTTTTTCTTACGTCAGTCAGTATTAACATCATCATCCTCCTATAATCCACCCATGATTACATGATCCACTAAGGCAGCCCTGAATGCAAATCCCATTCTTTTCAGCCCTGAGTGACATTAGCGAGAAAGTTGGCAATTTGCGCGGAGATAATTAGCTAACTATGGCTCAAAATAGGTAAGGTGGGGATAAGGCTTTATATCTTATGACATTTCTAAACCAAATACTAATAACAATAATGACTGTGACATGTATAGGAGCATCCACGATTCATTAATTTCAGACCTAGGGATACCCTACGGGGTTTTGGGTTATTTTTTAAAACTGACAATTTAAATAGTGAGGGTAATACAGCATGCAAATCCCCTCTACGTGATGCTATGTAGTCCATCCCAGAAATAAATAAGATTATCATCCATCCATACGAAAGTTAATAAGTGATGGATGAGGGAGCTCTTTCATTATCTGCAGTTTTTCTTTGCATTGGCATAAGCAATTTCCTTTTCAGTGGATATGTCTTCAGTAGGGATTGTCAGAGCGTTTGTGTTGCAATACTTAATTGGTAATTGCGCCGGTTGTAGTTAGTTATCTAATAGTGAGTTTAGAAGATGGTTAATAACATGAGTTATGATGTAGAAAGCATTTAGGATCAAGATATCGAGGGTAGTTGCCAGTTAATCATACAGAAGCTCATATACAAAAGTTAACTTAAAGATTCTAACTCGACTGTGAACCATGTAGTTTCAAGTTGATTCAATTTGTCTTTCCTAACATAAGTTTCGAATTCAAATTAAAGATAATGTCGTAAATTACGAATTAAGATAAGAGGAAAAGTTTAATCTCATTATTATTGTAGATGAATGAATTCAGTCTGACTTTCTAGTCCTTGAGTGTTTCCTAGAAACTTCCCAGCGAGTCCACGGCTTCCTCCGCTTAATTGCAAGGATATTCACAGATTTCCGTCAAATCATTTCTAACCCTTTTTAAAGCAGATTTTTTAAAATCTAAAACTTTCAGTCCCTTCATCACTTTCTTTAAGAAGAAAAAAAAACAGCCCATCTATTATTGTCAACACACATGGGACATGTGTAACTGAAGGGACACGGCCTCATCTTGCGAGGATCTCGAAAGGAGTATGTTTTATTTCCATAAAAGGCCAAGATATTACCATGTTTAAAGCTTTATAAGCTGATCACAAGTCCCATGTAATAGCATACGTATACCAGCTCTGTAATTTCCTCCATGGGACCTTCAACGTCCACCAAATTCCCCACCGTCATTTATAATAAGGGTTTGAATAGTTAATTTCCACTTGTATTGTGTCCACATTAGAAAATTAGGGAGGAAGGCCATCATTTCATTTTGGAGTTTGAAAAAAAAAATCCGATGGCCGAGGGACAAAATTTTTTGTTTTGTAAAAAAATTAAAATACATATAAACTCCAAGACGAGACTTGTGTAAGAATAGACTAGAATATTTCGGATACAATGGATGCATATGGAGGATAGTGCATCGGGATGATGCATTGCCATGTGAAAATCTAATCAGAGAGACTTCAACCCTGTCGCTTATGTGTGCGTGGATGATGTGGCTTTGTTATAAAGTTTTTTTTCTCTTCTTAAAGTTAAGGGCTGTCAAGTCCCCTTCCTTCTCCCTGGGAATTGAATGGAAGGATGAGAGAGTTTATGAGATTTTATTAAACGACCTTAAGGCTTCTTTAACCCTTTTTAAGAGGATGAAACGGGAAAATGCAAATAAACAATAATTATAGAAAAACTACAGAAACTTGAGTTTCAATATTCTGATAATTAAGGTAATCCATGAGCTCAAGTTTTTCAAGTTTTAAAAGATTAAGGTAGAATGTTGTAGGGAACAAAAAAAAGGTGCAAAATTAATTGAACAAACACTCGGATTTTCTATTTACCTCGCTGTGTACTTTAGCCAGAGATGGAAGGAGACATTTCAATTGTTATTACAATGGGCGGAAAATGTATTAAAATTCCCAGATTCAGCTGGCCAAACAGGAGGCACTATCCCATTTCAATTAAAAAGGACAATAAGCCAAAGGATTCGGAAGATGGGACAAGGCATGCATTTATATTACAAACTTACTGGATATAATAAAAAAAACAAGCACAAACTTTAGCTTAATCTATGCACAAACTTCATATTGGATTTTATAACGACGACTTCCAGCTCCTTGCTCTCGCTATCCTATGTCTCTCATCAGTACACTAGTCAATACAGAAACTCCCAGCAACCAGTATCGGATACGTATTATGATGCAGTTATAGAAAATCCGCTGGAAAACTTTGTAACACATTCTGCATCTTATATCAAGTTATACCACCAAACTTGTATAACCCTCTACTACCTGTTTGATTTCTTGCCCATTTCATAAGTTTTAAAAAAATCCGTCTTCCAAGGAAACGAGATTTTCTTGCCTCCTCTTGGAAGGATTCGTATTGTTGGTCGCCTATATCATATTCGGTAGTTGGTTTCCCTGTAGTTTCAAAGCTCAGTGTTAGTGGCACTATTATATTCTACTCAAGGGAGATAGTAGTGTATAAGCTCTAAAGCTTAAGTTTTTTCTCCCGATTCCGTTTAACAAAAGCCAAGTCAGTCTCATGCTCTCCAAGAAGGGTTTAACAAGAGTCGAGCCATCCAACCGGACTTGCCTTGGCAAGTTAGTTAAGCTTGACTTTGGATCTCGTCATACTCATATAGGATGAGGTAGAGAGTTGATTGTGATTTTGGTTGAGTAGCTGATGCTACTATAATATTGGTGGTGGTGGGGATGGTGGCTGATGCCATTGTAATGTACGGTTGGATGGATGGATGGATTGTGGAACAAAGATTTGAAAGAGGCATGCAGATGAGTTGGGAAAGATGGAACAAGATTGAAGGAGTCTCGAGTCAAGTCTACAAAAGTCTTGGGATGAGCTCCACAAGAAGATTCACAAGGACTTGGGAAATAAATTTAATATTCTTCTCCAGCTCCCACCACTCTTTTCATTTCGAGGTGAACTTCCTTGATCCAGCAGGGTCGTAGAATTCGAATTTAGCCCAGGTGAGGATTTGACTTTACAACCAGAGACTTGTGTGGGACTTTTGCCCTTTGACATTTTAGTCTGATTAGCTAAAGAGATTTCAACTGCCTATTTTTTAAATTAAATTAAATTTTATGGCAGGCAGGCCTAATTACTTTAAATAAAATTAAATAAGGGTACTGAGTTAATAGTCTTGGAAAAAAAGTCGTAAAACTGCCTAATAACTCTCAAGCATTCTAAATACCCTTAAATCAATCCTGGGAAACCCTCCTCAGACGTTTTACGATCCTAAAAGAGTAGAACTGAAATGTCATGAACTCGATAAAAAAAAGTTTCAATATCTACGAAGTACGAATCCGAAATGATCTATCTTCAGATTGAATCAATATTATGATTGTCATTCACCATGAACAAGTTGCAGTGCTCGTCATAAAGAGAATGGTAGGGAAAAGTCTGAAATTAGTTTAAAAGATTTTTTTATTACAAAAAAAAAGACTCCAGGTCATGGCATCATGGAACTTCATGGAAGTGATCTTTGGAAGTGACCTATTTATTCCTAGTATATCCCCCTTTAAACTTTATGCCATCAAGACTAAAACAACTAACTGCTCTAATACTATTTGTACAAGGGCAAAAGATTTTAAGTAATACTTGTCCCAGCATTTTCTCCCATTTGCAATTCTAAAACGTTGTAATAAATCCCGAGCTGCAAATATCCCTTGGGTATAATAAAAATTCGTCAAATTTTCCCTTGAACCAAGTAGTGCACAAATAAGTCCCCTCCATGCATTTTCAAGTATACGAAACTCATTTCGAAACTTTTTTCTCTCTCATCAGCTCGTTTGTATCGGCTCATCATATGTTCTACTGCAACTGTGTCAATCGAGGCCACTCCAGTGCTCAATCTCATGCGCTTTTAAAATGACTACGTCTTCAGTTTTGAGGAAACTTTGTCTATTTTATATTTATTACGGTTTGTTAGGACTCAAATTATTAGTCCAACTTTCTTGGCTCCCGAGTGGGTATTAGGATAAGGAATGCTGAGCTAATAAAGGGATAGCTAAATACAAGGATTAGGAGCTTACAGGTCTTGTATAAAACTTGTAACTTGTAGGAGCGCTCCATTCCTTGTTTTATCAACTGGTAATTGTTTATCAAGAGAAAATTAAATAATACCCAGAACCGAGAAGTAAGACCTAGCGTAGCCAACCCACTTTTAACTACAATTAGTACAAGACTTTTGTATTCACACTTTAATTAGTGGCACACAGCCCATAATCAACAAGAGGGTCAATACATAAATAATGCACTTCCGGGGTTGAGAGAGTAACACTGGTTTCGTTAGCTTCCAAAATTACATCGCCGCTTTTTGAAAGTCTTATTCCCCAGATTTTGATTACAATTCATGGCTTATCGGGACAAATATTAAAGATTAATCCAAGACACTCTCAGTGCCTGAGGAAATGAAGACCTCCAATTCATTAACCTTTCACGTGCTGACATTCGTCCTAATTTGGGGTCTTCAAGCAATTGTTGGGGTAAGTTTCAAAATATCGGGATCCTGTACTGACCAAGATAGCCTGGATTTGAATTCTGGATTTGGGATTTTCTATAATGGGAAGATTGCTTTGAGTTTTGGACATTGAGATTTTTAATTTTTGGCAGAACGCTGCGGAAGGAGATGTGGCCGCGGATGCTATCCCAAGCGATTGGAAAGGAAACGCCACACACGGGCCCAAAGGCCACAGGAAAAAATTAAAGGGAGGTCATTTAGATAAAAACGGGAAATGGATGGTAGATGCCGTAGCTACCAAGGGTCAAGGAGTCTCCAAAGGTCAGGTTGCGAATGACATTAACAATCTGTCGTATGAGCAGTCAGTGGAAGACAGTGTTGTCGACGAGCCTGACAGATTTCAAGCAAAAGTCCCCCCTCCTGCAGTGCAAAACTCAAATAAGTACGCAGTTAACAACAATCAAAACCAAGTTCGCCCTAGTGGAAGTAACTTCAACCAAGGAGGGAACAACAATCAGAACTACCGACCTCAGGCTCAGTACGGTCAAAATAACCCGGCTCCATACTACCAGAACAATCAAATGTCGAACAACAAGGCTCCCTACTATCAGAACAACCAAGGGTCATACAACCAGTACAACCAAGGGCAATACAACAAGAACAATCAGGGGTCCTACAACAATAACAATCAAGGTCAGTACAACCAGAACAATCGATACCCTACTAACCAGTACTCGGGTCAATACGGTTTCGGTCCAGTCGTGCAGTCTGGTCAGTCGGGCGTTCAGCAGTCCAGTCAGAAAATTCCAATTAAGACCAATCAAAATCAGTACAAAACTCCTGCCCCTCTTCGGAATGTCCCTTTAAATGCTTCTGGTAGGCAATTAAACTCAACTATCAATTCTAAAGCAACCACGAAAGCAACCACGAAAGCCCCCCCTAAAAAGAAGGCTGGATAATTGTCTGCACTTTTTTGCCTTAGCAATATGAGTAGGAGGTAAATATTTAATGTTTTGTAAATTAATATAAATCTCACTGAGCTCTTTGACCAAGAGGTGAGAAATCAAAGTAAATTTAATCCTTTAGTTTACTTCAAGCCAATGAAAGGTATTGCATAATAAATTACTCCAGACTATAATTCAAAATTTCATTTGATCTTTGGAACTTAAATTAATACATGACACAGGGACAATTTTATTATTTGTTGAGTATTTTATTTTTAATTCAAGGGCAAAATTAACTAATAATTAACATTTTTGACAACCTCAGCATTTTCTAGATTCCTTACCATGCTAAATGCAAGTTTCATTAAATAGTCATTAAAATAGTTTGTAATTGACACATTGAAAACTCATGCCCTATATAGAACCTCTGCTTTCCAAGTTCATTGATCATAAATTCTTAAATAGTCTCCCAACGTCAAGGATATTCTCAGTACTTATTAAAGTTATTAGCAAATTAATAATTCATTATGAGAGCAGTTTTTGATCTGAGAATCTGTTTGATGACCATCTCCTCGACATGACACTCACGTAAGTATATTACCATATGCACGTAGCCTACCTACATCAACTAAACTAACTTGAGCCCTATATCTTGGAAGACTCATAATTCCATTACCCTTGCTCATACAAAATTCATATACTATAGAAGCTAGAGAAAGCCTAAACGCCCCAGAATTCGACCCTGTGTCCACCCAACACACCGGTAGATTAAGAAGCCAAAGCAAAGAAGCAAAGGGTTATGAATTAGTCTGGAGAGAGGCAGATGGACGGATGGAGAAGCTAAAACTGTGTTAAGCCCTCGTACACAGCTCCTCCGCCCTTGTAAAATATGCAAGATTGCATATGCATCAAAATATATTATTTATGTATACCTACCGAATACCGACACAATACGGGCATTACATATGAGCACCTTATGAATACATTCATGTCCGCATTGTCCACCGAGCACAAAAACTCACATGAAATAAACCCAAAAACAAGGTACACTTGTCCACAATAAAACCCAAACTTCTACAGTATTATAATAGCTCTTCGTATTACAATTTCCTAATAAAACTCCCCAGAACCTAACAATACGTCATCATCACCCCTAAAAGTTCTATAAGCACTTGTACTAAGGAATGAAATATATTTAATTTCATTACAAAATACCTCAACTCTACCCGATACACCAAAAAAGAGATAACTAGGAAAAGGACATCAAAAGAAGAAGAAGAGTCTCTACGACTAACGTAACCTCACTCACTCAAGAGGCTATTTGAATAATATAAATTCTATGTCATCCCACACACTCTCTATTAAATCCCATCACACACCAAACCTCCAATAACTAGTCGCAGACAGAAAGCTCGCCAAACTCACAAGTTTCTGTAACATACTTTCTCCTCTCCCTACTCTGTCATCTGTACCCAAGTCATCGAATCTCAAAGCGGTTCGAATCAAGAATCAGCAACCCTTTATACAACACTAGACTCTTTCGGAAACATATAATTTCAAATCCTTAAGGGCTCCTCCATACTCCAGCAAAAATATATAATCCTCTCCTATAGAATCTCACAAGATTCAGAAACCTTTCCAGTAGTACTCTGAGTCCTACCTTTTGTCTCAAAGCAAGTCAAAGCTAAAAAACCTTATAAAAAGTAGGGCACAACCGTATAAGAATAGTTTGAAGCTGGTTGGACTCTCTGGAAAAAGGTTCCAGAGAGCTGCTGATGCTGGATCCTTGCTGGATGGACTTTGTGGAATGCATTTTAAAATCTATAGAGAGTCCTATGTAGTTACTTGAACGCTAGGAAATGGAGTAACCAACTTGGTATGCGTCGAGAGGATCATGATGCTATGACGTCGTGTAATGTAGAAAAGGAGGCAAGATGAGACTGGAGCCCGTGGGGGAATGAAACCTTCCCTCAACACTAGGGCTTCAGTAGGCTTTGAGACGTGCAGAAGGCCAGGTGTGTGTTGAAGCTCTCTCTCCAAAAAATACTCTCAGAGGCACTTTTCTCATTGTTGAGAATCTCTATAGAGTGGATTTCATACGTACAACGCATTGGAGTGGATTTTTATTATATCTACTCGCTTCTGAGCTTGGATTGCTCGTGAATTGTCATAATTCCTGACCCCTTTCATTCATATACACAGACGGGGTGTATAAAATTTTTATTATTCACAAGGGAGGGGACTGGATTAAAGTGTAACGGACAACGGGGAGCATACGCACCGAAGAATCGGATATCCTAGTTTAAATGTAAACACGGGAGAGTTCGTGATACGGGTTAGTATTATTGGGAATTGTAACAATTAGTGAGGACTGTGTGACTTGCCGAGGCGTTTGTGGTGTTAAAGGGCTGAAACTGTTTGGGATTCTACTCGAGCTAATATTTACCGGTGTTGACTGTTGATAGTTGATTTTGATAGTGTGGACTCTTGTGACGGGATTGCATTGTTGGAGAGCTTTTGTAACGAGGCGACGGGGAAGTGAGACTGCGGAAGTAATCAAATCAGCATCAGTTGATAATCAGAATTAATATATTTATATATCGGAGAAATACTATCGGGCTTTTCGGATATCAACTTCCTACATCCTACCGGAAAGTGTGATAGAGGAAATTAGAAACCGTGCTGGGATATACACGTACAACAACTGTGCGGGTGTTATCATTTATTTGGACTTGGGGGTAAATTGATCAGATGTTATTGCTTTTCAACGAATATCTTGCATTCTGAGTTTGGGGTTGAGTTGAGGGCGAAGGCACTGTTTTTTGTTTGGAAAAGAATACAAATATTTTGGAAATTATATGTGAGATTTATGTTGAGTAAGTAACAGAAAGTTGAGAGCTTAGAAGCTGGCAATGTTTTGAAAAAGTGTAAAAATTTAATTAAAATAAGTACCTGAAAACTTTGTGTTCAACAAAAAGAAATAATTAAAACTAATGAGTTTGAAACTGTTGCTTAATTTTTATTTAAACACCAAGTAGGACTAATTTACATATTTAAAAAAAAACCCAAATTGAAGTTGTTATTCCTCGTTAGACTGTAAACTCAAGAATTAAAAATCAGAACTTCCAAATGACAACATGAAGAGATTGACGGGTTTGAACTCCTTCAGTAATTTGTAGTCAATTTGTATGAACCGAACGTTAAAAAGAGATACAAAAGTCCAGTTTGACACTCCAGATCCTCTAAATTTTATATCTTTTCCAAGTGAGTAATGGTGGGAAGACTGCGGTGATATAATACAGCCCGAAAAGCCTTTACAACTTTATTAGATTAGCTCTAATGTAAAGATAGGAGATCTCGTATTAAAATGTCTCAAGGAAAAAAAAAGTTTAATCAAATTCCCTCTTGTATATTCCAGAGCCTGAGAAGAAGAGACTCCTCTCCTCCTGACCAACTGAAGTTCTCAACACTCAACATTTCAAGATTTCAACTCCCAGAGGATTTGTTTTGCGGTTTGTGGCCATCATCACTTCACATCACAGAATATGAATCAGAAACTTTGAGTTGTCCCGAGGAAGAAAAAAAGCGGAAACTACCCAAGGAAACTTAATACAGATCAATTTACATTCACACAAAGTCCTCAGTACTTTTAAATCTTATCTCAAGTGGACCCTTATTAAAGGAAAAGAAGAAAAACTTGATTTTCACAATCAACCAAGGCGTACAGATTGCAGCTGACACTCTTTTAACTACCAACAGTGTGTTTTCGTTTATACAGTGACTGAAAAAAAAAGTGACTCTGGATTAAAAAGGGAAAACATTCTACATTTGTTTAAATTTAAAACTGGAACAAGTGTGGAAAAAACCACCTTCGTCGGTTGAATAATTTATTTCGTCAAGTTTTTGAACTCTGTGAAAACTGTGGTTTGGGTGGAACTTGTAACTATGAGCTATCTCCCTGGTAAATCCAGCTTTAGAGCCCAACTTTTCGGTAATTGGTAAATAAATATTAAAATCGAGTGCAGTGTTCATTTTTTGGCGAGAAACTTGGATTCTGGTAACTAGTGGCTCTCTGTAGGGAGAAGGAGCAATTAGTTGACCTTAAATAGGCAATTACCCAAGCGTTTTTTGGACCATCATGTTGCGGAGGAGAACAATCATGGGATCCTCGGTGATTATTGGATTCGCTCTCACAGGTAATTCAAAGTTTTAAATTAACTCGTTATAAAGTGAGAAGTTGCATTGTTGAGCAGCATCTCCGGTCTCATGTCACATGACAAGGTTATAGAGGTCAACATCCTTCCAGCCACGAACTTTACTAAATTCCATGATTGGACCAGGGACTTGGATCCCAGATTTTAAAAGCTTTTAAACAAGGAAGAAACATGTGAATCTGAATATTTTTAAAAGCTGTAGGGAGGGAGGGTTTTGTGTTACGTTGGTGTTGGTAGTAGTTTTGTAGAAAGAAACGAAAGGTCAAAGCCATTAAAATATTTTGGGCCGACTTGTAGTTGTTGGAGTCGGATTGCAAGTTTTATGACTGTGGCATGAGACAAGGCAAAGTCGGAGGATTTTGTTTCAATTTTAAGCAACTTTTTATTGTCCTTGCCTCTTGTAAAATTTTAAATGCTTTAAAATCAGCCTGCTGACCAAGCCAAAACTAAATCTAAGATATAAGGAGAAGGAAAGGCAATAAAATAATGTAAATTGCTTTGGTGATATTGAATCCTAGTTCCTACTATTTCTTCCATGTACCAAAGTGTAATAAAGTAAGACTCAAAGATTTGTATGTACGATAGCATTTGAAGGGGTTGTGATATGATTCCAAATCATTTTAAAGTTTCAGAAGATACATTTTACTTTTACTGATTAGAAAGACTCAATACAGACCGGTATGGGCTTTCCTTATCAATTCGTTCGTGTCTTTTGGGCAACTTTTGTAAACATTCCCTAAGAGATAGGCGAACTAGTTGGCAAAATTCGTCCCAGCTCTCTCGAGTGACATGGCATGTTGGTCAATGAACTGAAAATTTTTAAGAAACCACTTAAAAGAAGCTCTATCATGATGTTTCAAGACAGACACTGAGGAGTGAGGAGGTACGGAGGGTCGAAGTCGCCAAGAGTATGTCCAGGATAATTGAATATTGGTGTCACCTGGGTTGACATTCCATTCATCATATTTTTAGATTTCCGAGTACAGCTACTTGCTGAGATTTTACCCTTTCCTTTTGTTCTCTCTCTCTCTTTATAAGAGGTTTTTCTAGGGATATCACCTGTCGACATTTTGAGCTCAAAAATCTATCTAAAGTTTCCCCGTCAAGAGATTGACATGTATATATTATATAGTATATCAATATAGTTTCCTTTTTGACGGCATCATTCCGAAATGAAATCCCTTTTTGGAAGGATTTCCACGAAATTGAGATGATTTCCATATTTTGTAAAGGGAAAAGCTTTTGACTTTTCTCTGTTCAAAGGGATGGTTAAAAAAATATCGTCATCCTAGTTTTTTTTCTATTAAAATTACTCATTTAAAAGAAAATCTGAAATATCATCTAATTTCGAGTAGCCGATATGAAATCAAAGGAAGTGTATAAAATATATAAAATAATGTTCCTCAATCAAGAGCCCCAACCTTTTGAGAATTCGTTAGGGAAAATCGAATGGATAATTTAGTCCTCTTGGTCGTCATTCGTCAAACTTTTTAAAGTTATATATATATATTTATATATACAAGGTATCTATTTTTTAAAATACGGTGTGGTTATAAAAGTATATAGCATGCAACTGTAGCCTTATGGATGGAGGTGGATATTTGTAGTTTGAGCTTCCAGTTATTCATTCGAGAAATCTTGCAACTCACGACAGACCAATTTAGTACAAATCTCATTTCTGCCAGCAAAGCAAATCTTTTGTTAGCCGACTCTTCAAAGTCCTCTCTCTCTTTTTGATTTAGCTCTATTCTATTAAATAGCATTAGAATGTGCCCAGATAGGCAAACCAAGTCAGTAAGCCAAAGTAGTGAGAGATGCAAATGGGAAATGGAGTGTAGGTAGCTAGGTTGTAGGTAGGTAGGCCGCGTTTGATTATCATTATAATAATCATATAAAATATTGACCATCAACAATGGGGATGTTTCTATTGAAATATTTGATTCAAAAGCTATAGACCTCTCTTGACTATTACTAGTTGATAATCTTTCTTGGGAGTATTAGTATGTACGTCGATGGTTAGGAGAAGGATTTTAAATTTTAACCTCGAAAGACTTTTTTTGGAGATTGGGGACAGTGTTGGACCCTGTCCTGTTGCGTGGTTGTAGTCGTGTCGTTGTCGTAGGGATCCTCGAGTAGGTCCGATGTTCATATAAAGGAGTTTCAAGAGATTCTTTAGTGAGATTTCAAGTGGGTTCTAGAGTTTTGGAAATTGCTTAGGTTGCTTTGCTGGGCTTAATATATCTATGGATTGTCGTTGTTAGTCAAGGTATAGGAAGGTAGGATAGTAGTCTAGCCTGATGTAGAGGTATTTTGTTAAAAGTGTGTACTAAATTGGACAAGGGTCACCAGAAATTCGTATGGGAACAAAAGGTATCTCACTTGTAAAATTACAAGAGGCCACTTCGGGCTCAAAAATTTTCCTTTATTTTGTACACAGCTTTTATTGTAGTGCATAGGAGACATGTATTATAAGTTTGGACCTTTGGCCAACAGCCGTGTCGCTTCAACCTACTTTCTTGGTAGTTTTGACTACATAGAATCGGCCTAGTAGGGACTATGTACTAATGTTTAATGCTCGTAGATTGTGGATGGTAATAGGAGAAATTATTTCCAAAAGTTAGTACACAGTAGTGTGAGGTATATGAGCATTATAAATTTGGAAATAGAATGTATTCAAAAGCATTTTGTCACCTTCTGTTGTGTGTGACAAAGTTGGATTTGGATTTGGATATTAGCCTTTGTCACTATGAACGCCTTACAAGAATTTCACCTGGTGTTTGGTGTCCCAAAATCCCAAACAACAATTAGCCGTTGGCTCTGAGAGCACAAATGCCGAAATAGTTTCATATTATTATTATATTAGTAGCTTAGTACCTTTGTAGAGTTTGGTAATACTTGGTAGAGATTTCCAAGTAACTATTAAAGCTCGAGTTGAAACTTAGTTCTCTGGTATGCTATGTGTTGAATAGTTTGACTTTAGATATCACAATTTGAACAAAATGTGATGCGAGTTTAAGGGCTCGTGAATTATGAAAGCAAAGTCTGAGCAAGATAAAAGTTAGATTGCCAATGAAATGGGAACTGAAATCCCTCCAAAAAGTGGTCTCCTCATGCAAAAGGGTAATAAAATTTTAATCCAAATGAATCAATACTCCATTAAACATTGATTGCCTTCATGGCCATTCCGTGCCAAGTGCCATGCCACTGTCCACCTTGGCTGACAGGAATCAATTTCCTCAAATCCCGGCTCCAGCTTTATCCCGGATTACCCGCACTAACCGAGAGTTAACCCAAAGCACGTCCAGCCATTAGATTGGAAATGGACATACGAGTAGATACGACTAGAAGAGAAAATAATCTTGAGCAGGGAAATTAATTATTTAGAACCCGATTCCCTAGAAATAAATCATTATCCTCACATTTCTCACCAATCGCTAACTTTGTACTCGTAAAAAAAACATTAGAGAGAACTTAAGGAAAGGAGGAAAGCATACAAAGGATTTGTGATCAGAAACTAGGAAATGTGAGTCCGGAAATGTGGCAAATGGGAGATGTGTCTTCCCTTTATGAGAAAATACCCGAATTCGGGGGACAATACAAATAGTACACGAGACACGACATGAACACCCAGTTCAAAGGGACAAATCATCTGAGATCTGAAATCTTTATAATAAAAGGCAAAGGGGGGAATAGCCCAGTGCAGTCGGGACTCAAGACTCGAGAGTACACATTTAAAGCCGTGGAGGATTTTTTTGTGAAGATTTTCGTGCTCAAGTGTCGTTTGTTTATTTGTCCTTGTTTCCGTCTCTCCTTCGTCATCTGTTTGTGACTTTTGCATTTTTGTATTTAAGGGGCTTTTTTGATGCCTAAAGGGTTTCCCATTTTCCTAGACAAATAGACAAGTCTTTTACTCCAGCTTGGAGAGTTGATGTATGTGCCATTATTGGTGTTGGTAACGGTGGTGGTGGTGGTCCTGGGAGAGTCTTTGTATTTGTATGCAGTAAGAGAGGGTGAGCATTTATGCTTTTTGTTTATGACGATACGATGATGGTGGTGAACCCCTTTCATTTCATGAGATGTCATATTTGTCCTCCTCCCCCTCACCGACAAAACAATCATCACAATGCAATAAGAATGATGATATAATAATAATATATATGGCCGTGTTGATAGATAACGGACGAGTTGTGCTCCACCATGAGTCGGTGGTGGTGGGGGCTATTTATTCTGTGTTTGCAGAATCCCTAAGCTCCCTGGTCTGGATTTGAAATGAATTAGATCCTCTGAAGCTTCTCTGAGTTCTCACACCAGCCGAAACGGCTATGATAATAACATATGTATATATAAATGGTCCTCATAAAAACAACATCATCATTATCATGATTATGATTCGCACCCATGCACCCAGTCACTTTTCTAGTCCAAGTCTTTGTTCAACCGAGCTAGAATAAACATTGAGCATTTGGATGATTTCTAATAATGCTCCTTGAGTTAATCACAAGTCTCGTGAAATGAATGTCATAGCCAGTCTATTTGCGTAGGTTGGGACGAGAGGGTGATGTAGTTTTATTTATTCTCAGAAAGGATTATTATTATATTTCCACCACTGGCTGCTAATAGGCTTTGTTTCCTCGTCTCTTATTTGTTTTATCTCATGGAGAAATGAAAAGACGGTGGTGTGGATGATAAATAAGTCTTTGTGAGAGCTTTGATTATTTGAGACAGCTTTCACGTGTTTCTCCCTCATCCCGGTTCGCATAGTTTCGGATGTCTGGTTTCTCGTAGCTAGGTGGGTAGAGGAGGTGGTAGTGTCACTAGTGTTTTTAGTTAATCCCAAGGTATGTCTGTGTAATGTGACAGAGAGATACTTTTTTAAACGTCTCTTAATATCCAAATTGAGAGTGAACATGAGAAATGAGAGAGTGGTATTTGGGGGACTTGTGCCGTGTCCAATTGAAGATTAATCCATTATGAAACTAAAACCAATTCGTTCCACATCCACCACCAGTTAAGGCTTACCATCAAATCAGCCATCATTTTTACCGTTTTGGCCTGGTCGGTGCTGCGTTTGCTGTTAGTGTGGGGCTATTAATGTTCCTGTTACATTACATTAGGTGTATTTGTGTCTCATATGTGGGAAATCTCCCCTTCCGTCTTATAAACAAATAGGTTGGCGTTGGGCGTCTTGTTTCCCCCCTTGTAATCCGTTTTATAAATGTGATATCAAAAAGCTGATTTCGGTTGGCTTGCTCGTATCTACAGCATAAATTTTTCTAACGGGGGAAATATATAAATCGTCTTGGTACATGGTTCGTGGTACAAGAAGGGTAAGGCTACCCGCATGGGTTCCGTGTATCCGAGTAACTTTGTAAAGTACAGTACTACCGGGCCTCACAGGAACCGGGCATGGTGGCAATCACTTTAGAATCGGATATCTGTATAAAAGTTTGATGGCCCGAAATCCGGGGAAAACATGAGCAATTGAGCTAATGTTCGTTAATCTAATCAATCTTGTTTTCATCCATGTCCTCGGGGATATGAAAGGGTGAAATTTAAAGGATTTACTTAATTACCCAATTAAGTGTGTAAGGAAATTGGATGTGGTTATTATACTGTTCCAGCCCAAAATGGTAGTGCTAGTTATAGTTATATATATATATACAAATATCTAAAAAAGGAGATAAAAGGAGGCACTGTTTCTCCAAGAATGTGCGGTACCCATCAGACAAATTAAGACCCATAGGGATCACATGTGCATTTACAATCGGCTGGAGAAGACGCGACATCGTAATCGTAATGTCCTCCTCCTTAGAAAAAGTTGTGTCTCATTGGGCCATTAAACAGTTGGTAATAGTCCATTAGAGCCTCCATATTTGGTGTCACATAAGGTCCGTGGATTTTTGTCTCTGAGCGTTCAATGTGAATTTTTATTAATTGTGACTGGCCCCAAAAATCCAGTGGAGCCACACGGGAGAAAATATAAAAGAAGTCTGAGGCTGGAGAACCCTTGTCGGGGAATTAATTGAAGAAACCGAATTACAAATATATGATTACCACGGGGGATCTCAATCTCGCCTTCTTTCCAAGACACTCCAATTCAATAAATAAGTTGGGGTGGAACATATCGTACACCTCCAACATAACTATCTACCTTCAGTTACTCGTCTATAGTAGTAAGTAGTAGTAGTCTGTATTTTTCCAGAGTATTTTCAAGGGATCTTTAGAATTGATAACGGCCACGGTTGCATGGCTGCATTATTCAGCCAGGGGAGAAGTTATTTGAGTCTGCACAAACTGCAAACCGAAAAAGATAAGAAGAAGAGAGAGAGAGAGGGAAAAAAATTTATAAAATAGTTTGTACAGGGCGCAAAGTTCTCCGGTGAATAGAAACCGAATTCGGGGGTGAGAAATGAAATATTTCATTTCCCTCTGCCCGTTTTTTTATTTCATTATCAACTTCTTGGGACCTGTCAGTTGGGCTTTTTGTGTATTCTTCGTGAGGAGAAGTACGTTCTCGACCAGGCAGGTTCACTTTCTATTCATCTAACAATCCGACTGTGGAAACGAAAGGAGTTTTATTATTTACGAACGTCCTACTACAACTATCAATATGTATGTGTAATACTTGGACTTTTGATGAAGTATAAACTTATGAAGTATGGGCTGGAGTGGATGGATGGATTTTTATTTTATTTCCCAAATGACGTGATGATGGTGATGTCGTGTCCGCTCTTTACTCCACCATTTGATTGTAATTGTGGAAACTCGGAATGCTGAATACCATGGGGGTCATACTCATGTCATATATGTGTGTGTGGGTGTGTGTTTGTATAACAAAGGATTTTTCATTTCATTATTCGGAGCCCTGTGAATTGAGAAATTCATGTAGCTCCAATAAGCAGCTTCGGAGCGCCTTGAAAAGCTCCAAGCGTGGGGGTGAATTTGTAACAGTTTTGTTCAGGAAATGGCTCGTTTCTTCACTAAAAGGGGTATCTACTTTTGTTTTTTAGACAATAATCGAAACAGAGTTTTCGATAAACTTTCGTGCTAGACTTACGGATGAACTTGATGTGTGTGTGATGAGATATTATTCATGTTGTGCGTCGGTTGTCCGGGGTGGTGGTGGTATAAACTGCATTGACTGGCTGCGAAAGGGTTTCAACTTTGTTATCAAAAAATATAATGTTTTGTATTTTGAATGCCGAACGGTAATGATGATTGTGTAGGTTCAGCCACTTTAGTGGATAAAAGTGCTTTCTAATCCGCTTTGGACGTGTGACAGGTGTTTCATTTCGTTTCGTATGTAACTATTTTGATAGTAATTTCATTCTAGTTCTAAGTCTAGAGTATCTAAAGTCTAAAGAAGGATATATGTATTAGTATTTCTTACTCTGAAATGTTTGTATAATTTATAACAATTTTGAGTATGGATATGGGCAATTAGTCGGATTACTTTTCCCCCTTAAAAGCTCGATGAATAAGCCCCTACCTGTCTTTCCGTCCATCTCCCCCATCCTTTGAAAGTTTGAAGATTGCAGATTGGATTGATTAGTCGGCATTTTAGTCACCTGTAGGCTGAATAATACAATTGCTTTTGGTACTTACCCTTCAAAAAGCCCAGACAGACATAATAGAAAACTTTTAACGAACTTGTGGATTATTTTAGAGCTAACGAGGAGCATATTACATGTACAAAAGCTTGAAGGGATGTGTATGTGTACATCATTTTTTTGTATGAGACTTTTGTTCAAAATGTTAAGACCTTTATGACCTGAATCTGACGAGGGCTTTTTATACATTTTTTTCTCTTCGGGGGCAGGAAATCCAATTATGAGTGTATGAAGAGCCGCGGCATTGGGTAATTTGACTTTTCATGACTCCACATAGCACTGCTGTATGAACTTGGCTGTGTAGCGTGCAGTCAGGTCTTTGGACGTCCAGTCTGAAAGCAATTCGAAATGTGAGTGAAAAGTTACAAGTTAAATGGTACGGAGATTATTTGGCTTCTTAAAGAGTGAAGGAGGATGATTCAGGTAAGAAATGACGGGTTGAGTTGGGCTTGGGCATCATCATATGAGATAGTTCTTGAGAAATTGAGCCTCTTTGGTAGATGTGTCCAATTATTGCAAAGACTTGCAGATACTGAGAGAATTTATATGACATGCAAGCCTCACCGTATGGATTCGATTGGGCTGACTAGGAGATTTGCATGCGAATCTCCTGGAAGGGACGTTTAGCTGAGAGGAGAGGATTTTGACCTCGAGCTTTTTAGCTCCAAGACTTGTGACTTGAGGGGAGAGAAGTGTCTGGGTGGAATACGGGATTGGAAATGGCAAGTCAAACGGATTAGATTAGATGAGAGAGCAATTATTTGGAACAAGACTGAGAGAGACTTGACACAAGAAGGAGATTGAATGAGTGGAATCTGAATATAAAATCTTGAAATATTGTCCAGCTTAGCCAAGGGAAGTCCAGATAAGGGATGAGTGAAACTGAATTGATTTTACGCTGAGTCGCCCACATAAATCTCCCATTGTACATTTGGATACGTAACGTAATGTAACGGAGGATGAAAGAGAAAAAAAAACTAGGACGGACTTGGTTAGTCAGGTTGGTCTTTTGGAGAGGTTTTTTTTAGTAAGACTCCTCTCTTTACTCTTATAACTTGATGGAAGATATGGGATGATTTGACTTTTTAAAATGTTCCGCAAACTCTCTATAGTCTATACGGTGTGTTATGTTATGGGGAGATGATATGTATGAAGATGCTACATGGTAAATATATTATGGGATGACCATACGGTCATGAAGTATAGATCTGGCCATATTTTCTGTGATCGGTGGGGCGGAAAATTTACAATTTATTACCCCTATTTTCACCCGGGTCATTGAGATTAGAAGTAACATATATATGGGACTGGTGGGATTAGGACTTTGGACTTTTTTCTTATTTTTTTGACATGTGGTGTTCTGATTCTTAAACTTTACACAGAGAGAGAGAGAGAGAAGAGTTTTGTCCGAGTTTTTTTTTCTCGGTCACACACTTTAGAGTTTAGAGTAATAGGTTTTTAAAAACCGTCCAAACTCCGAAAAGGACAAGGGATTAAGGTTACAAGGATTCTTCTTGTATTTTTGGAGAGAGAGAGAGAGAGATGGGATTCGTTTTAAAAAAAGTTTGAGATATATGGGCCACGCGGGGTGGGAATAGTCGGGTGTATTTTACGGGCATGGAACTGATTAGGACAATTGTGAATTGTGATTGCGAGTGAGATTTTTATTATTGTTTGTTTTCCCTCACAGTTTATCGTGTGGTAATGTAAATAGAACAAAAAGGGAGATTCGTTTCAGACACATTTTCAAAGGGATGAAGTTTCAAAGGCTGTGACATGGATATAGAGGATATGATTGTTGGGCTTGCTTGTCTGTGACTAAAGTGTGCATGAAAGAGGTGAGATAAGGGAAGGAAACGAGGGTTTATATAATATTGTTGAAATTAATGTATATGGGATGTATGGAAATGGGGACGGTATTAAATTTAAATGATGATAAATAAGACAGTCGGCTTTATATGTAATATTCAGAGTCTCCGGACTAAAACCAAAAGGCCTGGAGGACGAGAGGACAGGAAGATGAGTTTAATATTTAGCCAGTGACTTAAGTTTGCAGACGTCTTGGAAATAATAAAATTGAGACTAGCTCGGTATGTCCGTGTTAGATAAAATAATCCATTGGCAGTGGTGGTAGGGAATTACTAGTTTTGAGAACACCATAATAAAAACATAAGATATCGAAAATTTGAGCCTAAAATTCCTATCAGTGTATAATAAAGGTGTGTAAAAGAGGCTTGAGAATTGATTTTTGCAAATAGTAACGGCCCTGAAATTCTAAAATTTCATCAAACTTAAAAGCCAGAAAACCTGCTTTACCAATCCATCAAGTCCCCAGTGAACTAAGGACAAAGACTCGTTTTAAAAAAGTCCATAAAACCATCTCTGCTGAAGGAACTGAGAGAGCTGAGCCAAATGACTTCTGGCAATGTCTCTACTATAGCTAGGCAATGTGAGTCCAGAGAGAGACGAAGGCAGCTGGGATTTCTATAACATTACAGAAGCATAGGTAAAAGAGAGTGAATAGGCAATCATAATCAGCAAGTGCCTTTTAGCAATAATCTCAACCCTTTACCATCCCTCATGATTTCACGTTCAAAATTTATTTACACCTGCAAAAAAAAATCTCTTACCCCCGAAGCAGTATTAAATATTTTGAGCGGATCATTACAATTCCCATTTTTATCGCCAAAAAATTCCCCCACTAGCCAGGCACCATGCACAACAATCTCGCCCCTGTGAAAAAAAACACTTTATTTTATCTAAGGATTTGTGACCGGTGCGGGCGTGGCGTAAGCGAAAAAGGGATTGCAAAATGTAGAAATTGCAAAACAAGTAAAACATCTCCACATTCAAAAGGAGTAAAGGAGAATAAGAGAGGGAAAAAATTGCTCGACTTTATGACAGGTCATTAAAGGAAAGGATTGGGGTTTGCAAAAACTTAATCTCCACTCTCTGCCCCGAAGACAGGGCTGAAAGAATGATCTACAGCCTATTGTTATCTCACCTGAGCTGAGGCTAAAGGGTGAGGGTAAATGGCTAAATTGTTCTTCTTGTTGTTGTGGGTTGCTATTATTTAATATATAAAGTTTAAAAGCTTCCCTCCTGGAAGAAGCTATTAGATTTTGCATATGAACCTCTCAATTTTTACACGCTCTCTCTCTCCCCGAGACTCTCGAGAGTTTACAATGGAAAATAGGAATGAGAGAGAGGGCTTTTTATGGAATGAAAAAATGATCCATTGTATTGTAAATTTTGGCCATAAATGTCTTTAGTTGGAGGTATTAGATTCACTTACTAGAAGTTTGTAATATTAGGTGTAGCGGAGATTAGTAGGCTATTGTCAACTGTCTAGACTCTGGAGCCTCAAGTCGGGCTCAAGACCTACAAGGCTTGGGCAAGTCAACTTGTCATTTCTTTGTGAAGGTTTAAAAGTCGCGTTTTTTTTTCTTCCCGAGAGGCTCCCATTGTCATCCTTAATGTAATGTAATAGTTAAAGAGTGTGGATGAGAGGAGTGTGGGCCGGTTAAAAAAAGTGAGAAGAATGAAACAAGTGACTCATTTATCTATGAAGGAGTGACGGACTCAAGATCTGCTGGAGGAAGGGCGAGGAAACGTAAGAATAAGACGAGATTTGCGACCCAACACTCCTGACCTTAAACCTTGAATGGGATGAATCACACTTTGGGGATTTTGGGATGACAGGAATGGGGGAGTAAATTGTAAATGTCAAGGAAAGGGGGTGACTTATGCTTTTGCAAATCTTAAGGACCATTTTGGAAGAAAGATTGCCACTTTTTTAGATTTTTTTACCTTGAGCTTTTTCTGCACGTAGGTTCGTAGGTAGGGACAGGTTTGAGTGTTTGAGATTTCTCTTGGACTGACTTGAGGAGGAAAGTGCGTGTGATAGTCGATATTTCTCTAATCTGTTAAAGTATGGGTATATTTTAGACTGAGGGCCTATATATTTGTAAGGGTTGATAGATTTGTTACCAAAGTATAAATTACGTTCGAGGAATATTGAAAGTGTCATTTTTAGAGTGCCTTATGGAATTTGTGGCTATAGAGAGGGATTTAAATTTACAGGGGAGACCAGTGTGGAAGAAGATTTTCTCTCTCTGTGAACAATTTCGTTTGAGTTGATAGAGAACGCTTAGCAAGAGTTGGTGTCTATAGTGTCTTCTTGTATAAGTGTTTGAAAATTTGAACGGCTTTCGAATTCAGCCTGAAGGATGAGGGGATGTGTATAGTCGTCCATGGCAATATGTCTTGGCATCATGCCTCGCATCCTCTTGTTCCGATGTGTACGGCAATTAATCCTATGACTTATATAGAGGAACTAATGCCCCTCAGAATTGCATTAAAGTCACTCAATCTCCCAAATTAAGAATGTGGATCCCGTCATTTCATAAGATTTAAGCTCTTAATTCTCAAACTGCTAATCCAATAAGCTTTGAAAATGACTAAGACAGACAGGAGGACTGACAGTCCCCTCCTAAACTATCTCGTACCTTGATACCTTGATAGCTTAAGTTGATTCAACAGCTGAGTCTTCCTCCCCTTGACAATGATTCAGAGATTTTAAACCCTTTCTATCACCTTACACTGTGACTAATACTATACTCTGAGTTACCTCGTATATTTAATGATCAACCCCGGCTTGTAATATTCAGACAGTTCAAAAGAATAACTTGAGCTGGATTTTTTTAATAACCAAAGTACCAGCTAAACTTTATACCCGTCGTAACCCTCTTTGAAGGGTAAAAAGTGGTTCATCCATAGTTAAGCAATGATGTGTTTTTTGAATCATCAAACCTTGAGAAAGGGTTGGTTTCCCCGACTCTAGGACTCTATATAGGTTATATACAGAGAGAGAGAGTGAGATGGAATCTAATTCGGAGAAGCAAAGAGAGTGACACAATCCTTTGACCTCAGTCACATAATTCTATCAGACATTTGAGGATCAAAGTGCTGGAGATGGACCCTCTAATATATAAAGTAAAGCATTCCTCCAGAACCTCTTCAATTTGAGTATTGAAAGACCTATAAGGGGTTGATGTGGTAGTAGCACGAGCCCCGCCAGCGTCACCATTACCAACCCTCTGGGTCGGATGTGGAATACGTGAAACTTTATATTGACTAGAGATGTGCACAAGTCATAGACAAACACTCTTGAGTCTTCTAAAGTCATCGAAATTCGGCCTAGCTCCAGCCTCGATAACTGTAACATGTAATTCAGATGGGTTGTCTATAATCTATATTATAGAGAGGGGACTCCATAAGTATAGATAATAAAGATCTTCTCCAATGTCGAATTTCGATCACATTTCGTCTCTTTCTCTCTGGTCCTCTCCAGAGTTGAGGAAATCCCCCTTGCCTTGCTAACCAGCCACTCTCCTCATTCCGAGAGAAGAGTCACCAGCTCTTTCATCTCATTCCATTAAAACATCCCGTTTCATTTTGTCTATGCATAAAGAGAGATTCAAGATTTAGGAGTTTGGTACACTAGAAAATCATCAGCCGGCATTGACATCAGTTCCCGGTGGTACTTAAAAGTTTCATACTCTGTGGTACTGCTGGAGACTGTAGTGGTGTAGACTACTTATGTTTAGTATCTCTATCGCTCTAAGCTTTGGGTCGGGATGGAAGAGTTGTGAGATGTTACGATCATCTCATTTGTAAGGGCCCACTACTGCTGCACTCCAATGCTCGCAGTTATAGACAAGTCATTGGTGTCATTGTCCCGAAAGTCTCATCGGGCTCCGTGGTCTGGTTTACTTTCTAAAGGCTTTGATGTGTTCCGGGAATTGCTTTCCATTTTCTGGTGGCTTTTACTTTCTTACATAACATTTTGGCATTTCCGAGTGACCCATGTTGACAGAGTTATGGAGCTATATAGAGGAGACGGACTTGATTTTGGAGATTCTATCAAACTTTTTACGGTTTGAAGTGTATATGGGGCTTGTATACGATGAAAACTAGTGTTTAGAGGAGTTGACACATATTTTCGTCTTCGCCTCAAATCTGATAGTTTTTAAGTCCTGTTACCTCTATGTATCTATGCGGGATGGGGCTGGGTGCTGGGCTGGGGCAAGTCTAGTATTCGAATTGGTTGGCCTAGTAAAATAAAGTTCAATTTAAAAGTCCAATCCTCTAATTATTTATATAGTGATTATCCTAGGTGCACTACTTCCTCATGGGCTCATCATCATCATAATTTCATATGTAGCAAAACGTTGGGATTAGGATCCGTTGTATTAGCCTAGCTTATATTTTTCGAGGAGAATCGAGTCAAGTATTTGATGTTTGCAGTGTTGGTTTATCGACGGAGAGGAAAAAAAACAAAAAGATGATAAATGATTATTGACACAACTGAAACCTTTATGTTATTACCTGTAATGATTCCTAAGAATCTAGGATGTACTAGAAGGATGGCACTAACTGCTATTGGTATACTATCATCATCATCATCATCCTAGCATGCATGTCCCGTTGGGTTTGCAATATAAATCTAAATTGATTTATTGGTTGCGTGAATCGAAATGTGGAAAAAAGACGAGACCCATTATGTGAAAAAAACACGATAAAGCCAAACGGTAAGAGCTATTAGTTCATACATCCCTACGTACTACGTACTACAAGATACAAGTCCAACAGTCAACAGTGCAAGTTGATAATAATTGCATATTGTTCTCCGTTCAAGTGGTCCAAGTAAGGAATTTACGAAAGAATCCCCCCAAGGAATAACTTTGAGTTTATATAACAATTTAAGAATGTACGTAAAACGCAAGAGATGTTCTCCAAAGTTGTTAGAGGTTAGTTTTTGGTAATTTATCGCGGGCGGAGAAATGAGATTAAGATCCATCAGCTCATACTGTACCCCACTCGCTTCTATAAGAGATGCAAAATTATATAGTATTTTCGTGTCTACATCAACAACGGGTCGTCCACAAGGATATGGAGAGGATGTCTCGAGATTTCGAATCTCAGAATGGGATATCAAGTATCAAGTTCCCCGCGTGTGTGTATAAAACACTGTCCACTTTCCTGCCACACATGGTTGACCCCTCTTGATTGTTGACTGCATTGTTGGATTTAGTAAAGTCAAAAGCCCATGACCTCAGCCATGTAAATGCTTTAGCTTAGCTTAGAATGCCCAGCACCACATTAGAAACTACGTTAAGGTTCTGTATGATGATTCTGATGATGATGCTGATGATGAAGGGTGAGTTATCTGGTTTGGGTTGAGATTCAAAAGGAGCAATTTTCTGGTAGGTGGATCGAGAGGGGATTCCTTGTTTTGAGCTTTACGGTCTTGATTCCTCTTGATCTCATCTCTCACTCTTCTTTGCAGATAAAAATGATTGTATAATTCCATGTTGTAATTTAGTAGGTACACTCCCAGGGTTAAATTACACCTCATTACACGCCAGGGTATTAATATGCACATCTCATGCATTTAAACTTGAGCCCGTGTGGTTTATTAAATGTTTTGAGCGGAGCTGTGTGTAGCAGACTGTACTAGTCTGAGAGTTTTGGCTGTAAGGGACAGGTTCGTTGATTTTAAGTTTGCAGAATGAATGTGGGAGGTATTAAATTATCATGTTTTTGCCAGGGAGGACATCCCTCTGTGTGTGCCGAGAATACTTGATGCAGATTTTTTTTGAAAGATTTGAAATTTCTTGAATAGTATAAGGGAGTCTTGTAGAAGTAGAGAAATTTAGGGTAAAAGTTTGCTCCGTTGTTTTTTTTGCAATAAAATTAGATTGTGCGAAATAAGGAATAGGTTGGTCGTTTGTTGGACAGAAATCCGAAAGCCCATTGCAGGAGGGCATAAAAATAAATGAAAATAAGATTTATTTCAAGAGAGATTGCATTACGGTAACAAGACGGGGCATTTTATTTTTCTGAGTGTGTGGAACTGGTACACACTGCTGGAGAAAGTTGACTGATACTCTCAAAGTAGTAGAGGGGGGTGTATATACATGTTTCTGGTAGTTTGTAGTATTAAGTTGCATTTGACAAGGCTTAAGTTGATCCGAAATACCAATTGAATAAACGATGCCAGACCCTATCGGGTTTTTTGGAGTCCTTAGGGAAATTCCTCCTTTTCCCAAGTTGAGTCAGCGAAAAAGTCACTTTATTATCAGAATCGAGTTACGAGTTATGCTACTTTGTATCTTGTACTAATATTATTCTTATGTGTTCCGACGTTCCGAGTGATACTGGGAACTCCTGAATTACTCTATATCAAATGCTACGCTATGAGGGGAAAGTGATGGCGTATACAAAAAATACTAATACATGGACAAGACAAGGAGCTAAAGTTTATTTCATTTTGATCCCATTTTCATCTTAAAAGTTTGGGTCATATTTCTCATTAAAATTCTGACAGTCCCAAGAACGGAGATTGGGTACATGTGTTGTGTTTAAGTATCTACATCCAAAAAGCATTTCGTACTCGTGTTGTATGTGTCTGACAAGGTTCGGTTCATTGAATCACCTGAGTAGAGAGGGATCGTGAAAGATGTTTACCAATCCATGACAGGCAGTTAGTCCACTGAGGAACTCAAAATGGCAAACGTGATCTTTGCCTCCTTTTCCATCGAAACCTCTTCGGGTAAAGTTTGTGGAGGAGGAGGAGGTGAGCTATCAAAAATTACAAGAGGGTCAAATTAACCAAAAACTCAGAGATTTCTACACAAAATTTGGCACAGAGGATTACATTACACATACGGATTACTTAGAATGCATAAGTGAGCATGGATTGAAACGTATGTACTCTACCCACCACGATGAATCAAAAGTTAATAAGACACTCCAATCCAAAAGCCATAGACTTAAGAGTTTGTTTTCTAGAAAAGTCTAGGGAAAAAAAAGTTATGACCGACATGACAAGGTAGATAGTAATTTTAATACGATACGATATTCAGAACACAGTGATTATCCCATTTCCTTTACTGACTAAATTCTTGGTATTCGCAAATGACGGTAGGCTTCACTTGGTCTTGTTTGTTAAGGAGAGGATGATGTTTGCAAAAACAGCTCTTTTGAAATTGAAACACACCAGGCCAAGTCGTTAGATCAGGTACACTGATATTATGTTGCTGACTTGGGCGGTGTGATGATCATGATGGTGATGATGATGATGATGAGGATGGCCCAATGGTGGTGGTGGTGATGAGTCACACTCGCTTCTTCTTAGACAAGGAAATGAGGTGGGTCATCCCATTGATTTGATAGCAAAGCTTTGAGGGAAATTACAGGGTATTAGATTTGATCACTTCTTGGAAGCTTACAAATTGTCCATGAAGATATCTATTTAGCGCGGAAGTTTTCCACACAGAGATCAGAGAGAGTTCTGATAATTTCCAACCTGTAGTAAAACGCCTCTAGATTCTATAGAGACGAAGGGCTAGGGAATAGGATACACAAGTCTTCAAGAGTTTGTGGATTGATTTCTTAGAAAATAAAAGTTTCAATGTGATTCATATCACGAAACTTTAGTCACATTTTCTGCAACGTTTTCATTTGAAATGTGTAATCAAAGAGGAATCAAACTACTTAAAGTACATACGACAAGAGCTTATGATTATAAATTTTAGGAGCTTGACTTTTGACTTGAGGATTAGAATCTTTTGGCCAATGATGCCGTATAATGTTTAGGACGCCCAGTTATGTATAACAATGAGGATGACGTCACCGACCTTAAGGCCAACTGCAAGAACCACTTAAAGAATTACGAGCTGAAAGTAAATTTTTTTCGATTGTCATCGTCACCAACTACGGATTTATGACTCTTCTCTCCCACATAAGACCCCAACGGCGGTACAGATTAGAGGTATTTGTTATTGTACTGTTTAAGTGGCTCATGTCATCCCATCGGATGATAAATACGGATATGATGATTTGCCACAACCAAAAGTCCACATCCGACTGGGGAAAAAATACTTCCAATTTTGCTCCATCGTGACCAAAAAGATCATGACCCATCCATATTTCAACTATTGTCAACTTGGTGACATTTTGATTGGAAACAAGCTCCACATATACATGCACACAACCAAGGACACAATGTGACTCTTCAAATGTGACGACAATGGGACTAAGGAGGGTGGATTTCATCATTTCAATGATTTTACTTAAGCCATTCAGCCAAACAAAACTTAGTCGCACATACCAAAAGATTTTATTCAATGATCCGTGGCAAAAGCCTCTTAAGTGGCTCGGATGATCTCCGATCCGTCGGGAGAATGTGATAAGTAGCTCTTGGACTCTCGGACTCATTCAGACCAACAGTTCTCCCCACACAGAATCCACAGATATGACCAAAAGTGTCCAATTCATCAGCCATTTGGGTCCATTTGTCCACTTCCCAAGCCGCAGTGGTTGACATAATGGCTACGAGGGTCTGATTTACCGATTTCAGTATTAAAATACCCGACTAATTTCCCTGTATCGGAACGAATTGAGAAAGCGATGAGAGCTGATCCCAACGACTGGAGGGAGCAGCCGGCGAGATCTTATTATTATAGAGGAGACCTTTCTGGCATTGAATCCATCTCTATATGTTTGGCTCCCTTGTTTTCATTTGTTATTCTAATTGGGATGGCCTGATGATGCACAAAATATGCAAGTCTTTACCCGGAGAAAATTACCCACCCGGCCAAGGGCCGAATATATTACAGTAGCCCCCAGGTTAGGTAGTTTATAGTCCCGGGTATGATTTCACCATGTTGGGTAGATTCTATTATATGCTGAGGTTATTCCCCAGAGTTGTATTATTACATCCGCGATGACACCCTCCTCTCGGAGGGATAAATACCCGGTTTAGGAGTTTCAGAGGATTCAAGTCCATATTTTATTGATCCGTTTATGGTTGAATACGCCTAGGACTGTGATGATGATGATGATGATCGTCGTCGTCGTCATACCAGAAAGTCCGAGTTTATAATATATGATTCCAACTCTAGAGTATAAAGCTCAGCAGGGTATTTCGTACCATTGGTTATATGTGATATGAAATGCATAAGGTTTGAGTCCAGAGAGAGAGGGTCTATTGTGTTCCTGGGCTTACTTGGAAGATGGAGAGGATGACAATGAAATGGACGGGTAAATACAGTAAAGGACGGATGGATGAAGGGAAAGTTTTTGTTAAAAGGAATTCTTGGTGTGTAACTAATGCCAAGGCGTGTAGTTCTGTGCTAATGCAGAAAGCCATATTTTATTAAAACTTGGTGATTTATAGGTGATATCAATCTCCTCTTCTTGGGTATTTTAGGTTTCATGCAGATGCTAGTTGGGTTCGGAATACCTAGGAAGAACTATGGGGGAGAGAGAGTGTAGCATTGTTGTGATTATTATTATTTGTTATGTGATTAGTTTATCTTGTAAGTCGAGTGTTTCTGGCCCCCTTTGTGTTGATTTTGCAGTTCCATATTTCGGGGAATGAGCATAAGCCATGGGGACTTGTCTTTTGTGGTGTTGTGGCTTTTGTGTAGATTCAGAATGTGCAATTTGTTAACACAAGGAAGGATCGGTGTGGACTGTGGAAGCAAATGCAGAAGGGATTGCTTGACAGTGTGGGTTTAAATGACTGGAAGTTATACTTGGTATTAATTTTCTGAGCTTGACAAAGTAGGAAGAAAGGGAAGGTGTGAGGTGTAGTTAGAGTTGCAGACTTTCTGGGACAGGTTGACAAGAAAGTGTAGTCGGCTTTTGTATGATTGCTTGATTTATTTTATGAAAAGTGGATCGGGATTTTTGGGTAATGAACTTGGATTGAGATTGATGGGGTTTCCGACACCCAAGGGGATTAAGTATTTTGCTATGCCTCAATGCTAAAATAAGACTGTAAGGTTCTTGCATTGTTTAAGAGTTCATGGATGAACAGTGCAAGGAGTTTATGCAAAGGAATCTCGGATCTCTTTGAACGATTACTGAGTGTAATTTGAGAATTTTTTATACTCTCTCTCCAGAGGATTTAATCTTTAGGGAAAGGACAGTATAGTAAAGTTGTTTATAAATGATAGCTCTCTATAGTTCAGGATTTGACACGACATGACCCCTTGGACATTTGATATCTGATTTATACCCAAGAAACACTAAAGGAGGAAGAAAGGGATCTTCCTTAATGGAAAAGTTTGTGTTCATGGACTAGTGTGTATTCCATCCATATCTGGCGTTATTTACAATTCAGAGTTCCAAGGGGGTTGATCCGGAATCCGGGTTTTATGACCCAAGGAGAAAGTTTCCTGACATGACGGCGGGTGACCCTGTAAGAGGGTTGAGGATAAATAGTCCCAGAGCTAGAGGACTTTCATCTATAACTTATGCAACACTTATACCACAAATATATATGTATGTATATGTATCTGTGTGTACTTAAGTATATAGTATTAGACTTTGAAGAGATAACAGAGGAGAGTGAAAAGGGTGAAAGAAAATCAACTAAAAGCCTCTGCCGGGTATATATTTTCTGGGCAAAAAAATATTATCAGTGTTTTTCATAAAAGTCCGAATTGAATGTGACAGGAGAAGTCATGGGGGGCATCCAGAACCCAGGAAACTCACGCCTTTTCCTTCCTTATTTCCTTTCACTTTTTAAGGGATAAAAATCATTCAGAATTTTATTTTTCCTGGAACTGTTGTGGAATATGAAAAGCCAAGGCTGAGGCAAGACCAAGACCAACCCGACCTTTTCTCGGGGATGTCCAGCTGGGTCAATTAATTCTCCTGAGTTATTTGACAAAGTGTAAGTGGGAACTTCATGGACTTTGAGGGATGGGAAATAGAGGAGCTATGAAAAGCTTATTTGTAGCTCTCCGTTTAACATCGTGTGGGTAGTATTTGTATTTAAAAAATCCTGATAAAATAGAGATGTGTTTTATTGTTAGGTATAGATAACAGTTTATTATTAAATGTGTGCAAGGGACTTGAAGAGGTAGGATTTATTTATAGGAAATGAGGAATTATAATTTTAAATTAGTTTTTTCCATCCTTGGTATATTTTGAAAGGTGATTACCTCATCCGTCTTGGTTTTTATAGACTTTGGTTGTACTTTATATATTTACAACATGAGCTGTACGTCTAGTTTAGAATTATTGTAACTACTTGGATGGGAGATAAATTACATTTTGGAGAGACAAGGAGATTCGGGATATTAAAATTTAAAATAGAAATTCTTACAAGGTTGAGGGTAAGGTGTCAAGGGGCATCCATCATCCACTTCCATGCCGTTTAATTCTGTTAGATATTAGATCCTTTTTAATTAGCCCCTTAATTTAAGAATTGAAATGGATTTAGTATCCCAGATAAAAGCGTGACGTGGTCTGACCTACTATTTTTTTTTAAACTCTTGGATGACCCTTGGAAATAAAAACGAATTCAGATTCTCACGAAGTATTACAATCTGCGTTTTTATTGTATTTTCTAAAGGAAAAGTTACAGTAGCGAGTGAAGGGCTCTCCTTGACTTTTTATTATACTAGACTCTACGTCAAGTTGTACTTGATCATAAATCCAGCCAGTACTTTGTAGTTCATATATGTTATCAACTATCCTAAAATAAGCTTATTTTTTCTCAGACAAGGTTTGAATTTCAAACTCTCACGAAAGGAACAGGAAAAGCTCCGGGCCTCAACTGATATCCAAGCTACTCTGTATATATGCAGATAATATAAATAAATAACATTAAGTGCCATGGTAGAGTTGATCCTGTAATATATTCACTTTGAATGATGGACATTCATCAAGGGATTAATAAAACTCTTGAGAGAGACTTGAACCCTGAAAAAGTTTTTGGGTCACCCGTTTCAAAGAAGAGAGCTTAAGAAGGATAATAAAAATTTTGCACAAGCTTCATCAACTTACCTACCATAAGCCAAAAGATAAAACCGGATAGCCCCATACTTGAATTTCCAGCTTACGACGAGTACTCGCAACAGTCGCAAGGCTTAAACCTACTGAACTAAAGGAACTATTAATCAGGATAGTTAAAAGGGGAATCTATAATTAAAATTTATTAATTAAGACAAATTCCCACCGTTGACTTTGATAGGTTTAAAAATGAAAGAAAAAACCGTTGAACGCTGCAAGAGAGAAGAGGATGATAGGAAGGGTTGAGTGGATATTAGTCAAAATGATGTTATGATATAACCCATAAATAAATGCCACTGCCAACTTCCAACTTTGAACATATGATGAATCAAACGGTGATATCACACAGCCATTATATCTATCCATCCCTCCCGTATATATTCCTTGTAGATATAAAAGCATATATAAAAGCTTTGTAATGATAATAAAGCATGATGATAATACCATAGGAGTAGATAGACTAGCTGATTAAATGCACTTTACCCCCTCTCACCTGACTACCAGAGTGAATACAAGTCTCAAGATTTTTCCACCAACAACTTGACTGTGTTGTTCTCGGATGTATAATAAGGTGAGTGTGTGGATATATAAAAGTTAGCTCCAACATTAAGTTTCTTGGGAGGATGTTAAATGCAAAGAGAAAAAAAGGGTAGAGAATAGACGCCTGATTACACCTCGTCCATCGTCTCTCTTTTTAAGGAAGGGACGGTAACCTTTCGACCAGAAAGAACTGGACCAACCTGTTTTCCTACTATTCCAATCTTCCTCGATTTCATACAGAGAATCTATAAAATATCTTACACATACTCCGTATAGTAGATATGGAGAGAGTCATACAAAGCCAACCAGATGGGCATTGCATGATGCATGCCTCGAATAATATTATTATTATGAGGAGTAGTTGTAGGTTGTAGACTGTAGTAGCTTATAGTAAGTGCCTATAGTCCAAGTGACTTTGAGAAGATACAAAAGTCGTATGGATGGATATAAGTGTCGAGTATATATTACAGGAAATCCATACTGAATTTAGAAAAATATAAAACTCCACTGTCCTGGTCCCAGAAGGGAGGCGGACATTTTTAATATCACCTTTATGGGGAATCCGTTGAAGAGCTTGGAAAAGTCCGAGCTACGACATATGGAAGGGAGAAAGGCCAAGTGGAAACCTGTAACCCGTAACTTAATACAATAAAATATTATTATTCCTTAAATTTGAATATAAAGCCGACTGGGTTGGCTCTGCCTCTTTCTCTAGTATGTTTTTATCCTAATATGAAATAGACAGATCTTGGTTTTAAAGGATAAAGTCCTCTCTCCCTGTGTCTTCTGTGTGTATGGAAATGCATGAGGGAATGTGTTACTAGGAGCCAAGAAGAACAAGAAGACGGGTTTCTGTTCAGAGTTGATTTTTAATTCAGAATCCAACAGCCAAAGTGAAGCTGGTTGTTCCTTTGAAAGGAGTTGATACTTGCTGGGACGGTGTGGATGGATTTTTGCATGTCATTGAATATTCAGGTAGCTGGCCTTATAAGTCAGGGCTGTGTATTGGCACTACCATAGGATTTCCATTAGCTTTGGCACCTGCATCTACTACTATTTGTACTCGTAAGTCTTTATAACTGCAAACTCGAAACTGGTCGGAGTTGAAACGCTCTTTAGAGAATACTTTGTTTCTCCTTGGCTTTTGGAGTTGCTAGTCTATCGGGTTTTTTATATTCATTTCCAACTGCAAAAAAGGTATGATGAGCTAACGGCGGACGGAAACTGAGAAAGGGATGTAGTAATCCAAGTAGAAATACTACATGAGACACGTTGCGAGTTTGAATCTTGTGGAAATGGCAAAATCCTACATGGACTCCCATGGTTGCTATACAGCCAAGAATCCATGACTTAACTATTTGTGCTGGTGACTTTGGATTTAGCATATAGTTTTGTACTTGAGAGAAGGATAAGTCTTTTGAAAATTAAATTAATTCCTTCAACACACACTTGTCCCTTATTATAGAGAGGACAAAGCTTGTTAAGGGCTGTCGGTGGCCTGGATGATGTGGTGCGTAGGTAGGGACTGTATAGCTGTAGGATTATAGAACATAATATATGAGAAGGTAGTTAGTAGATAAAAGCATTATTTAATTAAGTTGAGCAAACTTTGGTATAAAAGCCATGGGGCTCCTCTCCACTAATGAACCTCAACTGTCATACGTACGGACGTACACAAGCGGAGATAAATGTTTAAATAAGAATAAACTTTAACCCTTTGGAGTGGCAAGGGAGATTTTGGTCCCCTAAAAAAAATATCGTTGTTATGGTTTGGGAAATTTTCTCC
>JAQFYM010001122.1:0-39295 GCA_034694785.1 Agrenia bidenticulata | reverse complement strand
TTTAAATGTTTTATGCTATTATAATTCATTCCTTTTCAGTTTAAATACAATAATTATCATAAGGTATTATATAGTTTAACAGTTGATTGAACTTGGGGGGTCTAAAGTCTACTAGTTACTTAATTTTTAAATGTTTTATGCTATTATAATTCATTCCTTTTCAGTTTAAATACAATAATTATCATAAGGTATTATATAGTTTTACAGTTGATTGAACTTGGGGGGTCTAAAGTCTACCCTACGCTTAGCAAACGAAGATGAAGATATTACAAAATTATATTTCTACAACCAAAAATAAAAATTCTTCTCTTTAACTATGAATAGTTGCAAAATATCCGGTTTTGTGTTTGTCACTTAAAATTGTATTATACACAGGAGTTGGTCACAACATCTTGTATTTAATCTCCAGCATCGACGTAAAAAATCTTAAACTTAAATATTAATCATAGGGAGTCCCTGAAATTTTCACTTGTATTATCCGAGTCTTCGTAGAGTTGTCTGTTCGAACTCGTACGAGACTCGTTTCTTCGGTTTTTCCCTCTTTTGGCTAAAAAATGAAGACTGAGGGCCGCAGTGATAACCGACAGCACTTGGATAATTAGCAGAGCTACTATAAGAGACACCCAAATGGATTTATTATTCTCCAGCCATCGTCTTAGTTCCATGCTGCAGCTAGCCTGGAAATAAACCATCCAAATCCACAATCATAAATCACCCATAATCAAAATTTATTATAACAGTAAATAATTAATAGTGGAATCATTCTTCATTTACAAAATATGATAATCATAGGCACAGATGATAAGCAGGAAATTAGAGGCATTTGTTTACCATTTTGTTTCCTATAGAAATAAACGCCCATCTCATCGTCTACTAACGAACACAGTGTTGTTCAATGTCTTATTAAAAATAATGTGACAACTAATAAGCTCAAGAATTATCTATAGTCTGAATATTAACAAGTCATTGGATGTTCACACAACACTATACAAATTTTCGTAAAACAAATCCTCAAGCTCAGTTCATATATTCTACTTTCGATATTTCTTTTTTGATTTTGCACGGTTTCTTATCTTAATCGCCAGCTTAATGCATGGGCAGGGAAGTACAATGTAAAAAAAAGAGGAAGAAGAACCAGTCGGAAAGAAAGTGGTGCATCTCATCCTTTGTAACCAATGAAAGGTAATAATAATATCTTGAGAAAAAAAAATCCAGTACCACAAATAAAGCTCAAGACATGGCTATAGAACGCAGCCAGCCTTCATAAGAAATAATCTCTAAACCACTTCAATAGCTAATATATGCGCAAACATAATCTAAAGAAACAATAGGAGCAGTATGCCAGGAAGTGAAGTGGAAAGTTTAACTCTCATGATCAACCGCAAAGAATCATCCCCTCTCCCATTAACTGAGTTCTGAATGAGTAATTAACGTCAATGAAATAAAAATTATTTAGGTTATTACTTTTCTTATAATAACAAAAAAAATGAAGGCATATCCAACGAGTCAACTCACACATACAGAGTTAACAGGGTACGGGAGTAATCGTTTCAAAAAATCTCTAATGGAGTAGTCACTTATTGCACCTAGAGGCATAAGGAACTTCACTGGTGTCAAATCAAGCGTTTTGATGCGTTTGTAAAAGTAGAGTATAGAGAATATAAGATGCGGAATGAGGAATTTGGGACTCATGAAAGCGATTTTGTGGTCTCTACTACTTGTGGTCAAAACATATGTGACAAGGAAGAGGATTTTAAAAGGTTTCAGGCTTTAAAATTTTATGTCAATAGAATCCCACTCTACCTGCTTCAATCGTTTTTCTCCGTGATGAATCTCATAGCAGGATGGATCCATGTGGTAGTTGTAATCTGCAAATTCTCGTGGTCCCTTGAAGCCGCAGCAAGCGAGCTGGGAGCAAAACCATCACACATTTCATAAAATACTTACTTTTCAAACATTAAATGTTAATTATTCTTTTTTTTATACATCTATCAGTTCATTTCACCAGAGTTTTAGAATGTGCATTCTAGTAGCTCAGAGGAAAGGAATCACTTTAACAAGTTCTTTCCAATCATACTACTTAGGTGTACCGTCTGTATAATATAGAATTAATTCCCACACCATTTTTTTTTAAAGATGCGCCAACCATTCCCGTTTCCATATCCGTGCAATTGAACACTGAGGAAAGATCCAAAATCCAAGAATAATATTATTTTTTATATCGTAGACAGGTGATAGGGAGAAGCCGGATTTTGCAGACGTTTTTTCATGTATAAAGAGTTAAAAAGCAAGTGTTAATTGAACGATATTAAAAAGCCCCAGTCACCCACGAATCCGCGTGCACAGAGACAGAATGAGAAAAAAAAATAAAAATAGAAAACATTTTCCTCTTCTGTAATTCAGTCTTGATGAAGTCTAAGTTAGTTGATATTCAGCCCTTGTTGGAAGTGTCATGAAAATATTGAAAATGTTAAGCGTTGATTGTTAATTGTGAGAAGGTGTACAATGTAAGTTCGTTCGGTCTTGCATTCGGGATTCAGTATTATTATAAGCTACTGAAATTTCGTCAAGATCCACAAAACGTCCTCAGGGCTCTCTCAAGTTTCCTCGAATGTAAAATATGAGAGAGACAACGCTGGTAAATTGTAAATCGTGTAAAGGGATGTTTAATAGCTATTTTCACACCGTTTTCTAGTTCAAGTCGGTATTTGGTTTGGCAGGAGGTCTGTGATTGCCACTGCATCATTAAAGCAGTCATGTTTATATTCTGTACAAGATTAACAAGTGCAAAAGCTCAGCCTGTTGATTTCTCTATCTCTTGTTTCCCTTTATAAGATTGAACGTCAACATTTTCATCTCTGAATGAGAGTCTCAAACCCATACGTGTACACACAACATATTATCATTCAGAGATTAAATGCTGACAGATAATGAAAGATAAAATAGCTTAGAGCTTAGATGATAGAAGCGTGTTCTAGGATTTGTTGAAGGTGTGTAGGTTGAATTGTATTCAACTGTGACCCATCGTCTCACTGCCTGTACAAGAGTGAATCGGTATAATAGTTGTCTATACACTTATTGTAAAAGAGTTTGAATTGAGAAAGCGATGTTTTATTTATATTTGCTGAGGTTTGAACTTATAGGCTTTGGACTTGTGAATGAGGTGTTGGCTAATATAGACAATTAAGTAAATATATAAAAGAACTGAGCTCTTACTGAAGACTGGATGAAATTGCGTGTGCTTTGATTAATCTCCATCCATCCGAAACGAAGGATGTCTTCCATCTAATTCCAAAACAGAATTCTTTTTTATATAGACAGCCTCTAATTGGTGTTAGATGTTAAGCGTCATATTCATAAAGTTTCTTCATCCCCTAAAAAGACGTGCCGGAAAGACGTGACAGGAAGAGTGAATTGGGATTTTCCAATCTTGTCAATTTACCATTTGGTTGGAAAGTCTTTTCAAGTGCTTTGTCTGTCGTTGTTCGTGTGTCGGAATTAAGACATTATGCATTAGAATCAATCTCACATGTATCCCGTTGTAGCTTAATGTTTAGCGAAAGAAAAAAATCAAAGAAGGGGGCCCATTTTTTTGCATGTCTGATTGACAGGATTAGAACACTTCACGGTCATATGGGTGAACAACTGTTTAAAATATAATATTTGGGGCTGAAAAGGTCTGTATTTTTTAAATCAGTTATGCTCACTTAGTTGATTGAAAACGCTGCTTTGTACTTTGGTAGAAGTTGATAATCCAGCTACGTATGTTGACATCAGTTTGTCAATGTCATTTATCATGTCGTACAGTCCCCCAGGTTGGAATAAGCAAGTCAATCGAAGCAAAAGAGAAATGACGTTGATGGATAGTAATGACGGAGACCAACAAGGGAAAGTTATTTAATAACAAAAGAAATTCAAACTGATCTAAGATTTTAGCCGTCCATCCATACGAACTGCTCAAGAGTGCGTTTAGATTGTACCAACCGTCCTGGGGAATCTTACAAGGATGCATAAACGAGACTTAAGATTACCGTGGTATTTATTTTTCTGAGGAAAACTTTTTCGAAGTCATTTGTCAACCTGAAGTCAACCGTAATGTCTCTCTGCTTGTACAAGAGGATCTAATTGTTTAGTCACAGTTGTTCTATCTACTCAGAAAATACCTACCAAGTTGCAAAAATGTTAAACTACTTTTTGGTATTCATATGAAGGATATACTGCTTCATACATGAGAGCCAGGGGAAATAACAATTTTCTAATCCAAACAGGATTAAAATACATTTATATAAAAGAGGATTTCAAGTTTCAAAAATTTAAACTGTTCATGGCTCAGGACTAGATATGTATTCCTTGAATATGTAGGCAGATTGTAGGTATTCCTGAGATTGGGAAACAAGTATAAAAAGCTGAACTAAAGGACTGTATCAAAATAAATAAGATTAGAGGGTGACATGACACACAAGAACAGACTCAGGTTAGATTAGAGGGGACAGGTGTGGATTAAATTGCGGCTTAATTTTACTCAATGAAATGCTCTCTTGTATTTTCTCAAATGGAAGAGGATTTGAAAATAATCTACGCGCCAGCAGGGGAAGCAATAAAATTGAATATAAATGCTCTAACTATTATAATCAGAAAGGGAAATATCTTCACTTGTTCTGACTCAACTTTTAGAGTTGGATACCAGTTTGGCAATTGGCTCCTTTCTTGGCTTACAATTCGTCTCTCATTGTTAATTGACATTTTAAAGAACGGTGATGAAGGAGGAATGACAAGGATTCATTCAACCGAGACTATTTGCTTATTTCAGCATTTACAAAGATTGACAAACTCACCGCTGTTACCTAATAATCTATTCTCCCTCTAAAACGATTCATTTCGTGGATTCGTAGTTCACAAAATGGATTGCTGATTGTATGCTTCAGACTTTTAAAACTTCAATCTGATTTGGCACTTGAGATTAAACTAAGACTATTTACGTTCCACTTGTGGCATTGTAAATTTTTAACCCTCTAACTTGCATGCATTTTAATTAGCTAGAATTAATAAACTTTAATAAAATCAACCATACCTCAATCCGAGCAATTTGTAGAGCCAGGACGCCGCCAATCCCTGACGTTACCGTCACGACAACCATAACAATGAACTGGATTTAGAAGAGTTTTAAATTAACGGCATGCTCATATGTTCACGCATTACATTATACAAATGAAGCTATATAATAACATCATATAGGTATTGATATTAATTTTGGATACCAGGTCATAAACACCACTGAACGTGGCCCAATTAAATTGAACTATAATGGGTAGCAAATCGTTAGTCTCGATTTTGGCTTTGAAATTTGAATCTGCAAGATGAGAGTAAAAGACTCGCAAAATATCATACTTGGAAGATAAAAGGAATAGGAGCATATGAAATTAAAATTCAATAATTTTTTCGGCCTAGTATTATTAATTTGTATTGAGAAATTGCAAATTCATCTAACGGCTCTAAAAAAAACTCTATTATTATACTAAGGATCTTAATCTGTAGAAAGTAGAAAGTAATTGATCCAGGAAGTTTAAAAAAACGTCAAAAGCTTTACCAATCTGATGATGCATGCCGTCTCACTCGCACCTGCAACCCATCCCACAAGTCCGGTGAAAAATAAGGAAAATCCGATCCCAATCACAATGTACGTCAGAATCTGTGAAGCATAAAATCCTTTTCAATAAGAGTGTGAATAACCAGGTGGGATTTAATTGAGTACAAATAATATATTACGAGTCAAGAAAGTATGTAGGCTACAAAGGGATTTAAAGTCGGAACGAAGGGTTTCACATCTCTTTTAACGAGAGGTGTCAAAACTGGCAACACACTCTTCAACGAGAGTTGCAATCTTCTGCCAGGCACTCGACACACTAATTCACTAATTATTTTCTAAGCCCAGATCTTATCACGTTCTATATGTACTAATAACAATAAGGAGTATTGTAATATTTTCAATTTTATTGCTATTATCCTCTTATTAATACAGATCGTAATGGTAATGAGTCCTGAAAAAGTAGTTCTAGGCTACACTATCTTCCGAATCTTTGTTCAGATTCACTTGCATGCAGTACACTTGAGTAAATCCTAAGTCATGGGCTGAGGGACGACTTTGAAATCCTATTTACACTTAAGCACTTATCTGATGGCTAGATTAGATCTTATGTTCGGAGGGATTAGTTTTTGTAGCATAACCTGCATAACAAAGTTTTTTTTTAAATTAATAATTTCTTGGAAAATATGAGATTCTCTGACCTGGCCCTCCTGACACCGAATAAAGTAAATCCATGCCTTATGGGAGTTTTCATATAGCTGGCCTAATATAATGCCCATAAATTAATTTTAAGATTCCCTTAAAAACAACACCGTCCTTTACAAATAGTTCTAAAATTCTAAACCTAGAAATCTTATCCACTAACCATCTAATTTATCGCTCATCTCTCTGGGAAATTAATTGGATTTAATTAAACCAATAAAAGATTTAATTTTTTTATGGAAATTAGTTTTTAAAACTATTAAAAATAATATGGAAGAATACAAGTTCCTTATAGTGCATTGAGTAGACATTCGTGGGATACGCACTTAATTATTATCACACAACTGTTAAGCTCATCGCTCTTACTAAAGCTTGTAACAGTATGAATTAGAGTGTGTAGAAGAGTCTGCCTAATTTCACACTCAAATGGTTAGGCTTTTTATTCGTATCCATTCTGAAGCGTGCAAGGAAAATTGGTACTCATGACTCACACAGAACTTGGGATGCACTAAGGAATCCAAACATTTAAAAGCCCATTTATTTATCACTAATCGATTTAAATTTGTAAATCCTCCTTCCGCATTTTCCAAGCTGACGCTACTGACAACTGACAACTGAGTACATCTTAATTCTTTGAACTTCGTGATCCTTACTTCTCAAGAACTTACATTTATATTTTTATATTTTCCCTTTCATGCATTTTACTTTGACTATAAAATCATAGACAAATTATCAACATTTTTGAATAAAAGGAGTGCGTCCGGGATTTCACTTGTCGACAGGTGCTGATATTTTTGCATGAACATTTATAGCGACAAGTGAAGCTGAAAATCCTTATTTTTACGCTCAACAACCTAATTTCCTGTTTACGTTTGGGCGTCCACTGACCAATTGATTCCTACTATTTGCCTCTCCAACAATTTATTGCTACACGACATTTTGAAAGGTCAATTAACGCACTAGGTGAAATAACGGTTCTAGTTGGTTGACATCCATTCTATTTTCCGCAAAAATTAAATTCATAAAAGATTCTGTTTCCATCATGCAACAAGATTGATATATAAAACAAATAACAAAGTCAATTTTAAGAAAACTTTTTTTGCGTCAAAATTGTCAATGGAATCCTCAGATGCCCGATTAAGTAGTAGAAGTTCAAAAATTCTATGGAAAAAGCCACTCGCCCCCAAGTAATTAACATAAATGTCCAATGGCTAAAAAAAATACCGAAAATTTATTTTTATCTTAAATACTTTAAAATTTAAATCCTAAACGTAATAGTTATGCATGTAAACTAGATGACTGTATTAAGGATAAGTATGTCAACTGGTCACCGAAATAACAGAGTCTGGATGTACAAGTTGACAGTGCTCATTCATAAATTTGTATTTATAACTTTGTCTCCCTTGCTACCTAACCTCATTAAATTTTAAAGACCAATTTGATTTATGTTGAGAAAATCCCGTTGACAATGCATTATGGGAAATTACTCCACTTTTAAACTTTCGATGCACGTTTCCGTTAATCAAGCTCCCTTCAGGCCGGATGCCTCAGCAGTTTCACTTTTAAAATTCTTTTCAGGGAAAACCTATTGTTACCTTGTTCTAAAGACGGCATTACTTCAATCTCAATCTAATATCTGAGCAATTTAATTAGAATGATATTTAAAGAACGAATAACTCACCAGAGTCCCGGATTGAAACTTTTGAATCGAGACAGAGGTTGAAAGGACCCACGCAACATAACCGATTATGATACATCCAGCAATCTATACGAAGGAAAAGGGGTAATTATTAGGCGATGAATCATATATTGTATCATAAATCACTCTAGTTTACATATGAATCGGCAGTCAAGGCTATGTAAAAGGTAAAACTAGCGGAAACATGGCCAATGAACTTCCTGTCAGTCTCCATAAATACAGAAATGAAAACGTAACCCCGTCAATCCCATATAAAGCCTGGAATGTTTCACTTAAGCATCCATGAAATATAAACCTCTAGAGCTATTTTCATGGGCAATATGATCAACAAAAAAGACAAGGTCTTCCCTATAAAAAAGTTAACTTTGTAGTTTGTATTGAAATACGATGCAATTGAATTTCGATTACCTCAACATGGGATCAAATTTTTAATATCTACAGGGTTATTAATATAATTAAATCTAGATCTGGCATATCCAATCCATCCATGATGTTAAAAATGGCAATTATTTAAAACTTACGAATATGAAAACGGCGAGGGCAGTAAGTGCATGACCAAGCCATCCGATTGTAGCACGATTTTTCTTCATTTCACTCCACAAGATTATTTGCACTGTGAACTTAGAAACTTTGGACAGAACTTCCAGAGGGTTTTCCCCAGATGGGAATCACTGGAAACAGGCCGAGATCGTAACCAATGTGAGGCACGAGCACATCACACTTTACCAGCAATCCTCTATAAGTCGAGCCATGCTGAAGTTACTATGTAGTATGTAATTAGGTAGTATGATTGATTGTGGGAAAATGGTTTTTTTAACACCAGAAAATCACAGGTAGGAGAATGGAAGATGTACACACGGCAGATGCTAACAAAGTACTGATGAAAACAGGAAAGGAAACCATCCATGATGAACATACACACGCATTGAACCATTGGACTACTGTTTTCCCTACCGTCCTACTTCTCCTTTCCTTCTATTCATTCATAGGAGAACGCAGTGTTCTTAAGGTGTGAAGAAATCTACAAATGAGTCTTAACTGAGCATCCCATAACCCGGTTTTTCACAAGGCTAACACCTCAACTACTTCCAATAAGTATGAGGTCTGTGGATTTTTCATAAAGACAGATTAGTTTGAGAAATTAACAACTTTATGCAGTGTGTTAATAATGTCGTACGTCTTGTGAATAAGGTAAGTTTCTGACGAATCAATTATTTATTTTTTCGACTTCACTGAAAATATTGAATGTATAAAATTATGCAGCGGTTCCGGTCCAAGGCACTCTGTTGTTTAACTAAAAATACAAAAGAGCTAACCATCATAGAACATCAACTTGTGATAATCATGAAAAAACGATAACAATTCAGAGTGATTTATACGAGGTATGTTTATATTGTGAAGGGATTGACTTGCGCGAGGAATCACATCGGGTTTAGCTTTCAATTACGACAATTTCTCTAATTTAAGTTCGATCTTCGATGATGTTGGCTTCTAATTTTGCACAGTTAAAATTTCGAGTAGGGTATCTATTCAACCTTTACTTCATTGGTATCGGGATCATGCTGAAATCAATTATCAATCAATTTAAGTTTTACATGATTTGAACATTGTGTTTTTTTTAATTTTAAACTTTTTTCGAGAGATTCAACTTACGGTAACGAAAGCAAAGCTACCGGAAGATGAAGAAGACAGTTGAGTTCCACTAGATCGCCGAGAATGTTTCCCTGATTCGTCACTTTTCTTTAATTCTTCTTCATACTCAGCCAAGAGTCGCTGTTGGTCTTCTTCCGATATCTCCACCACACCTTGATCACCAGCTTGACAAAAACATTAAACTCTCAAATGAATTTTAAAGATTTCGATACATAATTTGTTTATCTGATTTGTTGAAGGTCACTTGAAAGGCTTAAGACTTAAAAAATACACTACAACTGACAGCCTCCTCTCATTTTGAAATAATTGGTTTCAATCTCGGAATTCCCTGGGAATGACTACCGACAAAAACAAAATCCTTACTAACATTTTATTTTTCCATCACATTTGGCAGTGTGTGTAAGCCATATCAAATGCCCGTACCACACACCAATCTCTGGTTTAACACATTATAGGATGGTTGGAGAACTAATTGTCTCATGTGAACCGGATAACTGTGCAAAAAAAATCACAGGCTCGCCAAGTATTTTTGCTGATCTTCAAAACTACATGCAACTATATACTAGTTTTTGGCGCTGATATACAATTGGCAATAAATTAAATTAGAGCTTAATAAATGCACCTGCTAAAAATTTATGGTCATTGCCAAATTGAACTTTGTCTTTAAAATAAAGGAAACGTATACATGGATTTGACATAGGGAAATAGGGATACTATACTATAAATTTGTTCATCTCGACTATACTGTATATTGATGTCGAGTCGTGAAAATTTCTTAAAATAAATAAATTATGAGCACAAGTGGTTTTTCAATTTAAAAAATTACATTCGCAACAAATTGGAATGAGAAGAAAACATTAAACAATCAGCAATAAAAACCAGGTGACCAGGTGTATGTCGTAAGCTAATAACATCGTTAAAACACTTAAAAATAACTTACCTGCACCACTGTCGCCCCGAGGAGAAGCATTACCAGATCGTTCCTGAGTAATAATAGTCTGTTGTTCTTTTTGCTTAGCCTCAGCGTCGAATATTAATTGTACTTGATAGTAAAATCTATGCCAAAAGACCGAATTGGAAACTTTATCTGGAACAAACTGGGAATAGTGAAGCTGCAGATGGGGATTGGCAGTTAACAAGTCAGCCATCTCGTCATACTTATCATCTAGATTAAAATTATCCATCCATGGTCTATATGCTTGAATATCATCTGGATCATTCAGGAATACTGCCTCATCCAAAGCGAGAGAATATATCTTTGCCTAGAAACCAAGTGTGCGAAATTTCAATTTCAGCGTCAACTTAATGAAATTAAGTTAAATACATATTCAATTCGAATTTACATAATACCTGAACACGATCCACGAGCATAGGACCTGATTTTCCAACAACCACAACTTCATCGTCATCATCAGGACCCACCCCAAATATATTTGACATCTGCTCCAGGACCACATTCATTTTCTCCCCAACTACGCTGGCAGCCTGCTTGGCATTCTCTTCCAATTTGAATTTGTCCTTCAGATCCCTTCCAGCCTCAGAGACCGTGTCGGAAAACTCTGACAAATCCTGCTTCAAATATTGAAGCATCTCCGTGGAGCGTTCTTTGCAAAAAGCGAATGTACTATTGTACCACATTGACCAGCCACCCGTATCTTCTCCAGCTACTTGAACAGTTCCTGCTGCGTCTAAATTGTTCACGTTCCCTTTCCCTTCTTCATCAGTTTCAGCTACGATTCCATCGTTAATGTTCACTTTTCCCATCACTTTCCTGACCTGGGACACCTGGGTCGATTCTACTTTGGTTTCATCCTCTGCACCAGGAAGGACATTCGTCGGACTCGCTATTTCTGTTTTCTTTGTGAGAATTTCCTCCTTCTTTTTTGTCGGACTTTCACCTCCTTTTTTCCCAGGACTCTTCACTCGGTTACCACTTCTCGATTCCCCTCTGAAAATTATTATTTGAATAATATTAAATAAAATAAATGGATTTTAACTGATTATATGAACACATATCTGTAACTCCTTAACAAACTATTCCTCGTGTGTCTTTAGTCTTAGTCTTGACATCCTCGACAACGTCATGTAATAATTGATGAACGAAAGTCTTGGAATAACTTTTATAGCTTAGAAACGTGTAAGAGTTCAGAGTTTCGCAGTTTAGTGAAAGTTCTCATTATCATAATTAATTCAAGTTAGGAGTTTTGATTTGTTAAATTTGTAAATTTTGTAATGGACATTTTAAAATTTTCAGACGCCTGCGGGATGGAAGTAAATGCTAAAACAGTCAAACTTCCAAAACAATTATGGGAACCATCAGTTTGTGGGAAAACCTTTTATCTGAAAAGAAATTACTGTCACAACAGTTATTCTATTCATTTAAACTATTACTCCTGCAGAGTAAATCCTTTCTTATTCCAAAGATCTTATGTCTAATAAAAATTGAAATCTTGAAACAAGAGAATCAACCAATCAACATAATCAAATCATCATTATGCACATTACAAATGAGTCAATACTACTTGAGCACACGACACAAAAGTGTACTGGCATTGCAAAAACAAAGGATAATTTCAACTACACAACCTTCACATTACACATTAGAAACCCATCGGCTGTTCAATTCAATCGAAATAAAATCCAGAACAATTACAATTTTACAATCCAAACCCTTCTATCAATCTTTCCATCAAACGAACCCACTACACAGTAGTACACAGTATATAGAGCATATACGCTACTACCAACTACCACAAAGCTAATTTCAAAAACAAAATCCTAAAAAACTGCATGTTCCACAACTTGTAGTCCTTGGTCATAATTCAAGAGCTATTAACATTACCCACTATGGTGAATGGAATGTAAAACCCTAAAATCCAGGGACCACACGTACAGAAACAAATGAAGGGAATAGGAACATGAGACACAAAGAGAAACTGTTATGTAAACTGTAAAGGAAATCAACTACGTACTTATCTGCCATGATTTTGCCCACTAGATGATATCCCCCTCTGGCTGCCCTTCAGTACCCTCAAGAATGACCTTGGAACAAGTGGTGGGGATGAATTTGGAAGATTAGATTGTGTAAATTAATTAGGGTTGACAAATTTTGATTTTCTTTCTCCTCCACTCTCTGCAATAATGATGAGACTGGAATAATCAGCTGCTGCTCTTCTCCTACTAGAATCGCACGTAGTAAAGGAAAATTGGATGGAGGGAGCGAGCAGTTAATATCGAGCCTACACCCATTGGTTCACTTTACACCACCACCGCCAAATTCATCTCGAATCAATAAAAAAAAACCCTCTCCGTCCACACAAGACTGACAACACAGTTCAACACACACTCTAGCACACTAGTACTACGCCTCCATGATAGTTATGTTTTCCCTCTATCACACATTCCCAATTAAATCAGAAAGATGTTTAAACTCTCCATAGAGATGAAAGTTTAAGGGAGCTCTTGGCTTTGGACCAATTAGCAAGTCTTTTTGATTAGTTTTAATTTAAGTCTTATAATGCCCTGATCATTATCCAGGCCATTAAGATACATAGAAATAATTATTGCAGCTAGACAGATACCCCAACCGAACCCTGTAGGGTCAGGTCATGTCATCGTTTTTTTTAAAAATTATTAAGACTTAATAATTGTTGAGATAGATTATATTTTATTGTTAGAAGGCGTAAACTGCTGTGAGGTGTAATTGGCTTTGGGGTCATTAAGAAATATAAATTTATAAATGCTTATCATATCAAATAATTTTAAACTATTGTGTAGTGCCGATAAGGGAGGGGCAATTAATTTATTTCATATGATATAATTTATTTAATATATGATCATAATTAATGCAGGACAGTTTGTAAGTACTGGATAATCCTGGTGCAACTTGGGATTTCATATGCATTTATAGAGATCTCACATTTCTTGTTCACCTAAATCTCAAAAACTGTTTCGAGCTGATATATTTTTAGGTAATCTCACATATTTATCTTTAATCTTACTAACACCTTCTGGCTATAATTTTTCTTGGATTAATCTACGGGACCTTTTATGAATGTATTAAAGGGTCAATCCGGTACCTGCATGTAGAAAAGTGATTAACCATGGATTTAGTATACAATTCTATGATTGGCATAGTCACTTTTCCACCAAACAAGTTACTGAGTTGTTACTGACCCAGTCCTACTCCTACGGGGATGAGCGACCTTACTTTACCCGGTTGTTGGTACTTTCAATTTGCAGATTCTTAAGAGAAAGTAGTTTGAATTGAATATTTTGCATTTCGACATCTCGATACATACATAACGTAGGTATGTATTAAAATACATATCTATCTGTTTCCTTGTCGCATTTTCAACCGATTTCAGCGAAAGTTGTCATATCTGTGGAAGAAATTTTTTTAAATAGTAAATGCGGCTGCGTTCCTTTCGGTCAGTTCTTAATTCATTAAACAGAAAGTAAAGTTGAAAGTGTATGAATGTTAAAGGATCATTGTTCCAAAATTTATCGTAACTCACTAAATTGTATCGACGACGACAACGCATGCATATCATACCGCTTCAAATCAACTCAATACTTTAAAGTAGTCTAGGGACAGGACAGGACGGTACTCTTCGTAATTTTTCCAGGGACAGGACGGGCACGGCCTTGGATCGTCTACGTTATAGTAATTCTTGTTTTTAAACAGATAGACTCATTTCTTCGTTTCCACATTAAGTCGAGGGTTTCTTCAAGGCTGCCTCAATAACGAAATAAAAACCTAAATCTTCGTCTCAAGCACATCGACAAGACAAGGCAAGGGTTTCTTTAATATTTTTAACACATTTTTTTTAATGATAGGGGAATTCGAGATTTTAGGATTGAGACCTGAGGGATACCCAAAAGGGACGGGGTACTGTCTGGAGTTTAAAAAAAATAAGGTAAATTCGAGAGAAAGTGCAGTGGTGCTGGATTTTTGGTTGGATTTATGAATACTTAACTTAAGTATTTACTATTTCTTAGTATAGACTTTAAATTAGAAACTGGGCTTAAAAGTACAATTCTAAATCTTCCAAGCAGTAGTCAGACGGATGGAAATGCATAAGTTTTTGGAGAACAGTGAGTACAACCTATGAGACTGCTAACACACCACCACTGCCAGAAGATAGATGAAGAAAAGTTGAATAGTACACGTCAACCTAACTCTCGGCGGCCTTACATGAACAGCAGTCAAACACGGATAGAAGGGAGACGGAATTTTCGTATTGACAGGTTTTGCTCAATTCCTAGGAAAATATTCACTAAAAACCTGTTTCCTTGACCTTTCATAGGACCTTTGAAAGTTGTCCTTGACCCCAGAATCCATCAGACTGACACAGCCCTCCCTCCGTCCACTTTATCAGGTTTGCGGATTTACATTTATTATCATTTCATCACTTTGTGCTCGTGACTTGGAAGCTAGGATTCTTGGGAATCCGGTGTCCCGGCTTAAAGTTCCACCAGATTGGGTTATATTCAAGTATGTGGGATGGGAATTTAGAGGTCATCATCGGGGTTTAAGAAGGGGCTAGGGTTTACCAATAGGGTTTATTGGGGTCACGAAGATTTTGAAAGGGACTGTCTGTATGCAGATTACTTTAAGTAGGTGTGAGCTGTTTGAGTTGAAGATTGTGAATTGATTATGTGATTTTGTTTTTATAGAATGAAGGTGGACTTGGTGCTGGTAGTTATATTCTCTCTGTTCCACTACTGTCTTCCGTACTTCATCACAGTAGATGCCCATGCTGAGGAGTGCTTCTTCGATAAAGTTCAAAATGGGACCAAGTTGGGTAAGTAGTGAAGAATCTGAGTAGTTCTTAGAAGCGATTATGAATGAAAGTTGATCGTTGGGTAATCGAATTTTGTAGGACTGACGTTTGAGGTAATCGAAGGAGGGTTCTTGGACATAGATGTCCGAGTAACGGGTCCAGAGGGGGAGGAGATTATTACAAGAGAACGAGAAAGCAATGGGAAAATCACCTTCGCAGCTGCCAAAACTGGACCGTACACCTATTGTTTTAGTAACAAAATGTCAACCATGACTCCGAAGGGGGTTATGTTCTCGATGGACATTGCGGAACCTCAAGCTGCTGCCGCTGCTGCTGCTGAGGGAGAAGGTAAATGTTATAAAAGAGTTATTAAGAGGTCACGCAAATAATGCACATTTTGATGATCCGACATGCTAATTTGTGTTTGTTTCTAGCACATCCAAATAAGCTAGGAGAGATGATTAAGGAATTATCAACTGCATTGGTTGGAGTAAAGCACGAGCAAGAGTATATGGAAGTGAGAGACAAAATTCATCGGAAGATTAACGAGTCTACTAACTCCCGGGTTGTAATGTGGTCTTTCTTCGAAGCCATTGTCCTTGTTGCAATGACTGTTGGTCAAGTCTACTATTTGAAGAGATTCTTCGAAGTTCGACGAGTTGTCTGAAAAGTGATATGAACCTAAGGCAAATTCTAACCCAAAACCAACAAACATCATGCTGAGTATCAAAGAGGTCTTCTATTGAACAATTATTCATTTACACCTGTTTCTCCCAAAACCGAAAGACATCCTTGAACCTTGTTAGCCTACTCAATTTTTGCTGAAATAATCAGCCACAATCCGCGTATATTGTTAGAAAATGTATTTAAAACTCTCATTTATTAATTAATCAAGTACTTGTTGCGTTTAGTTTGAATGAAGGTGGTTATATCAAGTATGAATATTACAAAAACTGTGAGTTTATAATATATCTACTCTGTTGAATGCAAGATGGGTTTACTAAATAAAACCAATGAGCTCCGACATTTGGTGTTTGATTTTAATACAACTTCCTAAATTGTTCTTTATTATTGCTCAATTTTTTTTACATCCAACAAAAACTTTTGTCTTCTTTGCAGTATCACGTTTTATATTAACAGTTTCAAAAAATACATACCTAAAATTAGATACCTAAAAATATATAAATAAATAAAGATTTATTTATATATTATAATAAATTTTTAAATGATAATTAAATGATATTGATGACGAAATTAAATGATTCTAGTTCAAAAATACCGTGAGGCATATGGCACAAAACATTCATATCCTAGTAATATCAGAATATTCTTAATCATATAATGGGACTTAATTTCTAAATAATCTTTGATAATGACTATTATTATTTGAAATGGGAATTATTGGAATCGGAACAAGTAAATTATCAACGTCCCCAAAGTATACATGCCAATAATAGATTTATTCGATAATAACTTTCAATTTACATGTGATAAAATAAAAATACAAACAATTCAATTAAGGCTTCAAGTTTGTTTGGGTGTATTATTCGTGCGCTACTTACCATGACTCTTGTACAATATAACGCTTACTTATCAGTCTCAAGTATTTTGCATCGCTCTGCCGATGTGGCACAACCTTGGTATGATTTCACTCTAGGATCAGCAAGGTAGTTCGGATGAACACATGCACACCTCGCCTCTTTGTCTGGAGTTTCAAAAAATTTGCGAGGAAACCCTACCCAAACTCGATCGATTCCACCACTATCAACACAAATAGTAATTACAAATTTGTTATTCAGCCAACTGCGACAGCAATTATATAGCTTATTCTTACTGACCTACGATCACTACACCATACAGTAGACCCTTTTTCGGCACTCCACTCTACATTGCAAGTTGGGAAAATTTTTCTTAAGTCTCCCTCTTTGTCTGATTCGGCTTTGGCATTTCCTAGCCATGCCTTAAACTGGTCCATTTCTTGCGTTTCTTTACCTTCGGCATCGAAATAGCGACCAACATGGTAACCTAAAATGTAATAATTTCTACTTAAACGATTCACAAGCAATTAGTTTAACAAAATTCTAACATGCTTATCAAAAACATACCGACAAATTTGTAAGTTTCATGACCAAGGTAGAATTTCAACCAGTCGGCTAGCCCAATATAATCTTGCGGATCTAAACCAGACAAGTCATCTGTCAAGCCTTCTTCATTGAACTCGCCACTGACAAATGCTCGGGAACCATCTCGGCCTTAAGAAAAAATAAACATTATTGGGCCGGTCCTAAATTTTCAAAACGTGTATTTAGTAATACATACCGATAAAACCATGATATCCAGACCCTGGTTCATAATAACTGGCCCCTCCGCTGACATCAAACACATGTCCAACAAGTACAAGCAGTAGCTTTCCACCCTCCACGTATTTGATATCGTCATTCGTCATCAATTTCAATCGAGGATCGGTACTTCTACCGGCAATCCAGTCATGTGCAGGTGCACCAGTTGCCGACTTTTTATTGCCTCCTTTCACCCCATCGGACTCGTGAATTGATTTCATCCACATGTTTAGTGCAGGGAAGTAATTTCCTATCGAAATCGCTGCCTCGTGGAATTCATCAAGACCTGTTCTCGACAATGATGGGAAAAAGTAGCAAATGCATCCCACCGTTAGAATGGACACAAGGAAGCTCACACCAAGATGATGAAGATGACTATCTCGACTTGGTTTCTTCGGGCCTTTGTTACATGCACCTTGCTTGACTTTCTTCACAGACTTTGAATTTACTTTCGATTGAGTAGTAACCTCTTCATCAGTAGTAATTTCTTCCAATGCGCGCTGTTCCCCTTCCATCTCGACCTTCCTCACCTATAGAAATACCATAAAAACTGAAAAAATTCATAGAGCATAAAATTCGGTCATTAAAAATCGTATTCCAACATTGATTGAAGGAATATAGAAATTAAGGACTTCATCACTTCATTCATGTACAAGTTTCATAAATACATAAAAATGATAAAAATCTAGCCTTTTACGATACGCATTTAGGAAAAATAAGACAGCTTTCTAAATTCTAATCCTTTTGCTGATGAAATTTTATTTATAAAAAGTACTTAGAAGAGCTACCAAACATTCTCATGACATTTCCCTGTCCAGCATTTTTTATAAACAAAGGGCATTACTGAACAAGATAAATCTGGCTGGGGAATCCCAAAATACCCAAAACTCTATTACTACAGCCCTATACTTCACCCTTGAAGGTGACAAGTGTGGTTGACAGGTGTAAACATTGTTTTACCTTTAAGTCCTCACATACTTTTTGAGCATAATGCCTAGATATTTTAATAAGAACATTGACGCCTCCCAACCGTCAATCCCAAACGAGGTCAAGTTCAACGAGAGCCTTTTTAATTCTTTGGGTACTTGTGGATTGTGGAAAATCCTATTTCCTTCCAGCCACATCTTGACTGTGCTTCACTCTTATTCATATTTTTCAAGTCAAGGGTAAACTATAATATCACTGTGACAGTTTTATTTTTTAGTAACTAGCTACATTCCATACGTAGTTCATCTTCGTTCGATTCAAACTTGGACATTTATTTCTAGATATTCTGAAAGATAAATTTTGAATAAACAATGCTGGCTACTAATCAACTAATACTGACGTCCATAGTGGTCAGTCTCATTACAGTGACTTGGGAAATAGGGGCAGCCACTGTATTAAACACTTCTGAGAAAAGGTAATATTTTTTCTAGATTATCTTCATCTTAACTTCAACATAAATAAGTATAACATAGGAATCTAAAGTTAATTTTCTATTATGACCATCGTGAGACTAAATAAATTAGTATGTATCAGAAGGCATTGCATTTTGGAAATACTCAAAATCACTTTTTATACTGATTCGTAAACGCAGATTTAAAACTTTACATGTACCGTATATATGTATTTCTAGGAATTAAGACCACAACGCTTCAAAATTTTAAAACTAGAAGGCCTTTATGATAGGGAAGTATTTTTACAGACAGACAATAGCAAGATTAAGAAGTGGTCTATTTTCAATTGCAAACTTTTCAATTAAAAAATAAAATTTAGTAGCCTATGGAGATGAATCTACGAGTATAACATAACGTTGGATTGAATTTTCATGATGCCGGGGCTCATAAAGTTTGTCACCCTGCATCCCACTAGTACCATCCACCGTCGGTTACATTCAGAAAACGTCGAACTAAACCAGGCTATACTATAATTTTTAGGATGAAAATGCATGGGCGGCGTTTATTTAATGTAAAAGGAAAAATTGACCCCCCCCCATACTTAGTCAAGGTCATTTTGATAAACTAGGTCCTCCTACAGAATATAAAACCGTGACAAATATTTTTTGAAACTGGATAATTCCACAATCCGCTATATACTGGGCCAAGCAGCATGCTAAAACGCGTAGACGGCGTAGATCAAGAAAACATGAACAACTTCAAATAAAAATGATACTTATTTTAAAATATTAGCCAGCTTGAAATTTTGGAAAACCTCCCAGCGAAATTAGAACACCAGAACAAGTCTTTTCTCCAGATCGACCTCAAATCTTGCACCTGCCTTGACGTCGTAGAAGATTGTGAGATTGTAATTTCGAAATCGACAATATTGGTAAGGAGCGGAGCCTTTGAAATCTGTTAAAGATGATAATCTGCCTGAATCATGTAGCTTTACAATACTTTAACTTAAGTCCCAACCCGTCATTGTTTCCTAATACAATGAAATAAAAACAACTTTCTCACATTCTAATAAATGTTTTTTAGGAAATCGACTGTCCCCCCGAGAAATTTTTTTGCTGTCGGGATTCCAACACATTCCTTTCAGAAGAATTCAACAACACTAAGGAAAATCAGGAAAACTTAGATCCTAAGCCCGAACCAACCATTGTTTCAAGCCCAAGTATAGCCAACAATGACCCGATGGTAAAAATCCACCTCCTTGAAGATTTTTTTGAAACCGAGGAAGTCGAAGAATATTCTCAAGAAGAAACCTTGCCGCCGAAACAAGAGCCTGGTGAAACCCGATCCCTCCTTCCGTCTCCTTCCAAATTCAACCTGTCATCAACACTAAAAAAGAAGTGCGAATGCAAAAGCCGTACAACCTGTCCCGAAAAGTACATCGACTACGGATTCGGATTCCACTGCACCTATGACAAAGTCCACTGTTGTGGCACAGAGAGTGACATGTTACCAGAAATGCCACTACTGCCAGAACAACTGAACCAAAGAGCCACCGAAAGTATGCCCACCCCAAATATGGCAGGAAATGAGAGTACCAAGACAATTGAGGAATCTCTTGACTATGACGACGAACTTGAGGACGAAAATGTTATCAAGTGTTACTGCTTACCCAAGGAAAAGTGCAAGGTGAACGATGAGAATCTGGATAACCTCGTATGGAGAAGACAGGACACTCTGTGTATTGGCGAGACGGTCCAATGCTGCGGGAGTCAGGTGGACGATTCAATTGTTGCTGAAAAGCTGGACGATGAGCCAAGTAGTTACAAGGAAGACAATAGGAATGACAATATTGACAATAAAACTTCGGCTGCACGGGGTGAGTTACCAAAATTTTCTTATGTAGAAAACACTTGTTACTTCCTCCAACCGATTGCCTCATTTCTTTGGAGGAAGGCGGGTGCAGGATTTAGCTCTTCGTAATATCACCGACAACCGTTGAATAACGCATATGAAAATCTTTGAGGTTTTTATTAGAATATGGGAATTGAGAATAACGGACGGAGATGATAAGCTACAAGATAAGCGAGTTGGGCTTTGAAATGTTTTTTATTATGAATATTTCAAATTTTTTTTAGGGCAAGGAGGATTCCTACAACCCGTTCAACTGCTGGAGCTTAAAGTTCCAGTGGCCGATGATAATTTGGACTCGTTACCCGTCCAACAAATCTACCATACCACGACAACATTGTCACCACCTCAGCTACCAACATACTATAACTATCAGCCTCCGAAATACTACAGTGGTTACTACTACCCAAATTATCAAGCTCCTCAAGTGAATGGTCCTTTGTCGACGACACAAAAATACAGTGACGGATATGTCAGGTACCCTTGGTCGAGAGAACCGTCTCTTTATTCTGAATCTATGCCGGGGGGTCATCGGGGAGTCAATAAACCCTTTCAAATTGAAGATCATCCTAGATCTTCTCCAAACACCTCCCTTTTGGATAAAATCGCAAATATTTTGGGCTGAGGATTGTTTCGATAAGTAAATTGTAGTCATTCGCGTAAAACTTTTCATGGCTCATTTACGCATTTAAATTTTTTAATTATTTTTACAGTAAAGTATTGTATAAGGACTGTGGTCGTGTAATAAACAAATGAATTACTTTAGAGTTTATCATCTTTATGCTGAGAAACCCTTAAATCATCGTGATAACATGTATATATGAATTTAGATTGACGTACAAGCAAACTCTACGATATGAAGAATCACGTAAATGTGTTTTCCTCCACTCCGGTAAAAATTTCAACTACTTTGAAATAAGCATCATATTTAAACAATGGTAATTACAGGAATGATAAATCACAAATTTACGATATTTTCTGCCTCATTATAAACAGTTTATTCAGTTTTATTCGTTTTTTTTTACTTGTTAAAATCACAATCGGAAATAAGTTTTTTTCTCACTCTAGAAAATTACAATGAACTACAAAATTACATTTTGTAGTTTTGCATTTTCCCCTAATTCCCAGAAATAACATGGATTGAAGGCAGTTGAAGCATTCACATTTTAAACTTTAGAATTTCGACACATACAACGGAATCTTACGGTTTACAAAAACTAAAGGGTTGCAACTATGATCAATCACAGAAAACGACTCTAATTCCCAATCACTCCAAGTCGTTCTTTCCAATTCCATTTTATAAGTATAAATGCTCTTTTGTAAGTCAGGATGTTGTCAGTCAGCCAGTGTAATAAGGACTGTGTATTGTAACTTATCTATACTCATTAATCTACTTTCAGTTCTGAACCTCTTTAACTAAAGCTTCTTTAACATACAAATACACATGGATTTTCAGTTATTTCTAATCCTTCCATGTGCTAATTAATAATAAAATACAAACGAACAACGCTGCATAAATTAAATCTCTTGGGATTCAGTTCAAAATTCAACCCAGCTCAAATACCTACGTTTTAACTATAACTCATAGACTCATAGCCTATTGCTGTCACCTTCTTAATTAACAGTGAGATATAAAATTCTTACTATCTAAATGCATATGAGTTATGATTTAATTAGGAATGTTAGGTTAGACACTGATCAGTTAAGTAGACCGTATAGGTAACTAAAAACTAACACATTAAATTACATTTTACATAAACTCATGCAGAGTATCGAAATTAAATCATACATCCAAAGGAAAGTCTATTTGATAATTTCATACACGATAATAAACAAATGACGTCATTTGACGTTGAGTTTTGTAGAGAGTAAAATATGAGCATGGCCATTTGCCGATCGGTTGAGTGCAAAATGTATAATTAGAGATTCGACAACATGGTTAGCTTGACTCTTAATAAGGTCAGTAGAGTGTGGCCTTTACCCTTCTCGCGACTATTTCGCATCAACAAAGGGGGAAATTGAAGATTCACTGATCTAAATCTCAAGTGGCTCTAACACCATCAAGAAATTAGAATTTAAGAGCCCGGCGTACATGTGATTGAAAGTTTTGAGGTCAATCTGAGCTCACTTTTCATGGAAGAGAAGATTACAGCACATTAAAGCTCAAGCAGAAGAGTAAATCTTATGTTATATGCAATTATCATAACTATGTAGACATAGATCTATATAGTTACACATATATCACTATGCTGGATGCCATATTAAATATATTGAGCTCTAAGTCGCCCCCGGACTGCTAATTAATTGAAGTAAGAGTGACGGTGAGTTCCTGACTATCCAAAGCAACTTCTCACATAAAAGCTAAAGGAAAGTGGAGAGAAAGTATCTTAGAGAGGATATTACATCTGAGAGATTGTTGTTCTAGAGGATTAGGAATTTACTTCTTGAGTCTTTCGGGTCACCAAAATGGATGGAAATGCTGAATCTTTGTGAAAGCAAATGAAAGGATGCTACTGGCAGCACAGAAGACAAAAGTGGTGAATCTTGGAGGCTCAGCGAAAACTAAAGAGATTCCGGAAGAAGTTGCTCCAGATGCTGGACTTATTGGATTTTTTTCAGTAGGGATGAGGGGAGTACTGGTACAGCCCATCCAAAATGGAGCTGACAATGTTGGAGTTTCACTCTCAACCCTCATATGCTTGTCATTGAATTTCCAGAACACTTTCCCTTTGAAAAAGTACGATTTCCCGTCTTTCCATTTTAGTGCAGAGTCGATATTGTAAGGAACCCCCTTCCAAACATACATATCACGAGGATAGTCAGGTTCCACTCGAAAGACGTCTCGATCATTGTCTTGCAACCTGAAACAATTCAAGCGAAGAAATTTTGAGTTGGCGAGACTAATGTGCTTTCTCTACATAGTAAAAGTAGCGCGGGTTTTATGTGCTCCTACCTCCAGTACTTAGATCCCGAGAAGAGATAAGTTTTTGTGTTGTGGCCCCAAATCATAGCTCCATCAATCTTGTCCACGTCAGGTGAGATACCCATTGAGGTCAAAGGCTTGGGATATCCATTTAAAAGATCAATCCCTCGAAAGCGCCAGTAGTACCGCCCTGTAAATCCAAGAAAATTGCCCATGATAGAATGACAAGACGAGATTTCAAGGCAATTAAGGTTGAATTTTAGTACAACCATTATTATTGAAACCGTGCAAATAAAACCCCTCTTACCGATAAAGAAGACAATTTCAACTTCATTGTGCTCATAAACGGCATCGACGTGGGTAAGATTAGGGGGAAGCTGTTGCCACATGTTAGTGATGAGGGATGGATAGCCCTTAAGCAGACGGTTGTCATTTGGTGTGGAATTGACTCTCCAGAAATACCGTCCTTTAAAAATAAAAAGCTCATCTCGGATGAGGGAGATCGCATCGTAGGATGAATCACATGTGCTAGGTCTGCCATCCGAAGGATGAAACGCTGGTGTCGTTTTAGGAGTCGAGACTGGTCTTTTCGGTGGCCCATGACCCCCGTACTCCGGTTTATGAGGATTTGGTGCCCATTTGCTCACCGAACCTGCGTTACAACAAGTAGAAGAAATAAAGTGTAAGATTGTGTAGCCATATAGTTCATGAAACTTGTGACAATGGGGTACAGATTTTTATGTTCTATCCCTCCCCCTCTCGCCCACCATAGATTCGTTGAATCCCCAGCTCGTCATCTCGAGAGAGACGGAGGTCGTAGTCGAAGTTTTGGTACCATGGGTACATCAATGCTCCCTCAACGTCTGAATGTGATAGACCCAATGAATGTCCAAACTCATGAGCGGCCACGGCGAACAGCCTGGTCCCTGTGGAAAAGCCGGCAATAAAACTCAAATTTAGTTTACGACCTTTTCTCCCTAGTCTACTTAATTCTAGTCATACTTTTCCTTCTTCATTTCATCTGCATTATGTCTATTTTATTTTCAGTAAATGCCACGCATCCTTCTACAACTCATACTATCCCCACAGCGTTCCGGCTCAGAAGACATTTAACCGATTGAAATTCCACCTTTTCTAATCCTCCTTGACACAAACCCAAAACCATACGCGTCTGTAATTTACATTCTGATCACACTTTAAAATTTTGCATCCATCCCCACACAGAATCTACCACAAGTATGAAACCTTCATGAATGATCTCTTAATTTGATAGAACTCTATGAAAATTTGATAAACTTTCCAATTCATACGAGTTTAATTCTGAACAGACTCCTAACTAAAAGCTGAATTTAGTTCTATGAAAATCATTTATAACCCATTGACAAACAGCATCCGCTACAACACTGATAAGATAAACAAATAAAACTATTTCTCAGACGGATGAACTATTATGATAACAAAAGTAACAATTAAGAAATAATAAGACACGTCCTCTTCTCTTAATCTACTGACATGAAAAACAAGGAAATGGTAGATACTAATATTAGTAATATGATAAGGATGCGTGCTACAGGAAATATCAAGCAAAACACACGGATTTCTTAGAAAACGACCCTCTTATCAGCAAAATGACATCCTTTTTCGTTCAATGCCTTTCTCCATAGAATAGGATAATAAACACACAAATGCCCTTGGCACAATGACAATAGAGATGGATTATTGTCCTCTTAAATCCAAATAACATACTTATTCTAAGCTTGTGAAACACTGACCTTCGCCGGCTTGACTCTTCCCATTGATAATCCAAACTTCATCGTCGTCAAAATGAGCATCTCCGCCCTGACCAGCTCCTGGAAAAAAGGCATGGGCAAGTATTGAACCTTTCCCATCAAATGGGTAGCCGTCATCGTGGTACCCTCTGGAAATCAAGAAACACACAGCCATTCATTTTACCACATTTACAAAAAATTTACAAACTCCTTTGACTTAATCATATCGGGTGGTTGTACTCACTTTGAAAAAACTATTCGAATATCAGCCTCATCAGCTTGGTCCTTCGCGAGCCTATTGAATCGAAGGCTAGTGGATTTTGACCACACCGAAATAGCTCGGTCCAGTTCGTGAATTATGTCATTCTCCTCATGAGCTGGAGAAGCTCTCTTCACACTGAAAGAGATGACAAAATATTTAATATGATGCAACTTAAGACACAAAATAGCCATTTAAAAGTACAAATCTAAAATAAATACTAATAAACTACTAGAACGTAAATGTCCTTTGACCCCTGTAAATATCATATATTTCTGTCCGTCAAAAACGTCAATTCATGAATGATGTCAAGATGCCTACCAATACCACAAGCACAAGCTACTAGACTCGAAAACAAATCCAGCAATCTTTCAGTCCACCCATACAGTCCATTCAGTTCAAGTTGGTAAAAACGTATAGGGAGAAGTCGTGTACAAATGTCGTCTCCAGAAGTCCACAAAGTCACAAAGTTGTCGTTATAAATTTGACGCGATCGAATGTCTCAACCTCTGTGCATGTACATGAACACATATGGAAGCATGTGCACACACAGGGATGCAGATCTTAGGAATATTGCAAACTTTCCTCTGGGATAATCCTGAAGAACAATAGAAAGCTGATATGCCAGAGTGCATAGAAACGACTGGGAAGAAGGTGTATCTATAGAGGATTTATATAGTGCAGTAATAATATATGGTGATCAAATGGTGAATTTGTGACTAACGAAGCAGTTCGGTATGATATGGAGCTTGGCATAATCGGCGTCCAAGGCTCCTCATCAAATTACTGAAGGAAAAACCGAAAAATGATTATACTCCATCCCGGGAGTTCCAGCCTGGCTTAGCTATCTCTCTATCTCCCCTTTTGCCATTTACAAGTTTCCAAGAGATATAAAGATAACAGTACATATGTTTGTGGATGAGAGTAGTGGAGGGAAGGGTTTAATAAATGAGTTTAATACAATAAAGACTTCATTCCTCAGCACACAAGCTTATGATGATAGCATACACGTCATCATATCCGTCTTGTCCCTATATAATGTTATTACTTTGGCTTTGGGTTCCTCTGGTTTTGGTCTGTCGGTTCAGTGCCTGGAAATGATGAAGTTTATATTACAAATTTTTCTCACAGTTTTCCCATCTTCCTTACATACTAATTCATCCTACAGATTATGTACAGAGAGCTTTTAGCTCGCTCCTCACTATTAGTTTCCTCCATGCCTAGTTAGAGAGAGTCATAACATCCAAGAGCTGAGACTTGTAAAGTGTGTAAAAACATGGATTCATGTGTGAAAGGCTGATACTGACACAACATGAATCTATTTAGCATTCACTTTCTTAATAAGTCAGCCAACGAGTCATTTGAGCAGAAATCCTTCCTTTTTTTCTGCCAACTTATCCGTGAAGCACTAATCTGAACAGAAATTAAAGCTTCTAGATCTTCCATAAGTTCCATACGGATATAGGTTGGGCATTAGTAGTAGAACTTGCTCATAGGAATACTCTAAATAATATTATGACCTAAACAAGTGTAAAAGCTTTTCCTATATCCTTCTGACTTTCAGACTAGATGAGACGAAATGTAGAGTAACATCTAAACCAACAAGGCTTGATGTAATAAATCATCTTATTTTCTTTCAATATGTTCAGCTTAAAAAAGTTTTTTTAAAAAATAAAATGCTTCTCTCTTTCTGTCTGTAATGGAGTTTTTCTCAGGCATCTGGTTTACTCTTCGCTTCCCCTGAGCACAAAAACATCATGTTTTGAACGTGTAATTAGTTAGGGTATCTCTAATCCTAGCTCTTTCTGCATTCTACTTTCGTCATTCAGTAAAGTATCACACGAACAAGTTGATTCAATTAAATAAAACAGTGTTCAAAAACTTTGAGAACACATGATCTTGCACAGGCTTGTCACTCTCTCTCTTCATTTTTCAACTTTTAACAAGATATCCAATGTCTTATCAGTTTGAAAAGTAATTTCACGAAAAACCTGAATGTTCTCACTTGACTTTTATTCTTCATTTCAAATCAAACTCACTACCAAACTAAATACATGGCCAAAGAAATTCTGAGAAAGTCTTCCAAACTATTTATTAATATGATGGGAGGTATTTTAAAACAAAAGTTAATCTCATATGAAACAAAGCGTGCATTTGCGTGTGCAGCATTCGGGAAATTTATTAGGAGCATCTCTGATGTCTGATATTTTGAGGAGAAGACAAGGCAAGGTGACTCCTTGAGTTTTTGAACCCTTTGCAATGGAATATAAGTTGATCTTGACACTGACAATCTCGAGTATTTTTGAGGTGGGTGTTCAACGGTTGACTTGAAGGTCCATGGATGACTCACTCAAGGAGGTTGTGACGACTGGAGGAATCCATCACCACCAAGTTGAGTGAGTCGCCACCGAACCGTTTTATGACATTCTTCCGCTCCATCACCATCACTCCATCCTCATTCAAGGGTTTCTCATTTTGACCTGGTGGTGACCTATCCGGTACATGGCTATTTGTGATCCATCGATGAGGGGCTTGGTCGAAAACAATGGACTCCATTGTCTATCCAACCGATTCACATACAGAGAGCTGGGAAACAATGATGCTCCTTTGACAACTTGACCAGAAATATCTCGTTGGACAGCTACAACCCCTAACCCAAGTCGAAGAGAAAGTCGTGATGATCTTATTGAAACATTTGGTACAAGCAAACAAGGTAAAATCACTTAGACAGAATGGTAAGACTTGTTCAGCGAGTGAGGCGGATTTGATTATTTCTCAATCCTATTTATTTGAAAGAAATTACTTTGAATTCTGTATTCTTTAACGTACGCGTCTAAGTGAATATGCTCAAAGATGATGAAGAGAGAGAGAGTTTAAATCTAAATCTCCATTCTACTATGTCAAGGGACTGTCTTTGTGATTTCAGAAGAGGATAAGTCACCAGGGAATATGATAAAGGATAAAGGAAAATAAGATGAAAAATCCCTGAGGAATATGAGAAAATAGCCTCGTTGCTACCTTGTACGTGATCCTCTCTCTATCAAATATATAACTTTTCCACAAAAGGTCATCTATAACGACAGTCAGATTTTTACATGAGGCTGTATATTCTTCAACCACAGCCGTGCGGATTACCTGGAGGACTCTTCTAGCTAATAAATTTATGTAAATCCTAGAGATCAAGATCCAGATCCCAATTTACGTTATGTCCTAGAAAGTCAAGAGAAAAGCCGAGAATCAAGGAGACGCTAACTCTCTTTTCCATCAATAAGAAATAGGAGAGACAATAAGGAGCTTGCAAAAACTTTTACATTAATTGCCCTCGCCCACTTGTTTTGATTTTCAATTGTTCATTAAAAATTTGTTTTTGTGTTTAGATACATTGCTTGTTCATGCGAATGTTCAGAAAATTCAGTTTAATACTTTACCTTCAAATAATAATAAGTTTGCAATAGGGAAATTATCAAAAAGAAAGTAAGCTTAAATTCACCTATACATTCTTGATATTTTTTGAAAAACTTTATCACGTTATTCAAAAACCTAGAAAAATCCCTGTGTATTCCTGAGGTACAATATATAACCTTTCCATCCAACTAAAGGTTTCTTCTTGTCTCAAGCCCGAAGTCTCCTATGTACTCCCAGATCAATGGACTAGAACAAAACCTATACAGCTAAAGAAAAATTCCCTTTATCAAGGCCCCATGCATTTGAGACAGTAATGAAAATGACTATGATAGATTGCAATAGTAGAAAAAGAGCGAACAGACTCGCCAATAATCATAATCACTGTCAATTATCTAAGTGTATATCTTTACGTGTAAAAAAATCGGGTAGGCCTTGGGCTCGGAAGAAGCTCTTACGCTTGTAAAGGAAAGCAAGAAAGTGACTTGAAACTGTTTAGCACAAGCTTGACTTTCTCTGGGAAAGATTTCGTGTACCTTTTGAGTACCTCGGGCTGCTAGTCTAATGTAATTTAATAACATGGTCTCACCACAAAACGACTACACTCAGAACACCAAGAACTACCAGAAGAAACTACTACTTGAGAGCCAAGTACTGATTCTTGATCAAAAGTTCATGAGGAACATGTAGTTTCACGTGGATCAAAAGTCAAAGCTAGGACTAAACTGTATGAGAACAATTATTAGAGAAAGATTCCAGCTTCTTTTTAGAATTACATTGATCAATTGGGGTGAGGGACTGTGCCAACTGGGGAGTGAATCCTAATGTGAGCATGACCTTATTTTTTTCTATTTCTTTCCAAAATCGTAATTAATTTATATAATTCTTAACATGTATGAGGGGGAATTGTAAGTACTAGAGGGGAAAACTTGGGGAGTAAAAACTACCGGATTGAGAGTATAGAATTTTCTATAGAATGGAGTAAATTAGAGACTCGTTCAATTCCTTGTCTTTTTAGACTGAAAAAAATATCCGTCTCTCAGCATGAAAGTATGGAAGATGAAAGCTGAGGACTAAGACAAGAAAGAAGGAAGCTGTCAATTATTTTTCATAGACATGGAGGGACAGAATCAGAGATGTATTTGATGGGAGAAAGAATTAAGATTAATTGCAAAGAGGGCAAGAGCAAGAAAAGTCTCTCTTAGATTGATCATAAGAGATGATACTTTTTTAAAATCATAAATCTGAAAATATAGAGCAATAAAATGATAATTTGGTCTTACAGCTTGTACAACTATATGTTCACCCAGCCATTCCTCCTGTTCTGATCTCTTAACTCGTAACTCGAAACCGCGTTGGAAGTCTAGGCTTTCTTATTCCCTCCTTTGCACAACTCGTCCATATTAGTGACGAGGAGGGATAGTGAATACGGATTCTCTTCAGCAGCAGGACACTTGAGTGCCTTGGAAACTTTCGTGTTAAAGGAACAAGTGTGGGTTCTAGTTTCTCTAAAATTTATTTCCTACCAGATCCCAAGCCAAGTGAGTTGGAAAGGGTAGGAAGAGGTAGTGGTACAACTCTTGCCAGAGTTGATATTCGACTGAGCGTTTTGGATGGGTCAGCCGGTGCCTAAATGGGCTCTGGGTGAAATTTAACCCTGGTTCTCTTACCCCGCTACTGACTGACTCTCTGGCGATGGTGGCAGTATTCGTTGGAAGTTCTACGGAAAAACTCCCTTGAACATGATCTGAAATCTGGAGCAGATAGCATATATAGAGAAACAGATCCCCTGTAACAAACTAGAAAAAACTATGCCCGCAAAGCCATCAAGTAATCTCTATAACTTCCATCCCTGTCACACAAAACGACTGATGATAGTATGACTCCGTCTATTCCATATTCCACACGTACCCAGAGGGTTCTATCATATTAATCCTTCGTCTTACTAGACATCTCATCATAACTCCGCTTCTCCCATAAACCAATAATGAGTAAGTCAGCTTCTCCAGAGAATCATATTATTATAATTAAGCGTATCCTAAGCCTCAATTATGAATGCAAGTGTTGCTCCTGCCTTCCAATATCCCGCAATGGCTTGGTAGAATATCCAAAGATTGATGGGAGGGTGGACCCCCAGATTACGATATCCAACTCTACTCATCCACCAACAATCAAAGTAATTCCTCTCCATACATGTCCTCATTATTACATTATGAAAGCTAAGAAATTCTAGCCCATCTCCTCCCCATTATTAAACTCATTACAGAGGTATTATGCATATGCATACATGAACCGATAATGATATGTCTCTCTAATGATACTTTTTGGTCGAGATCCGAAATCCTTTTGTGAAACAAATTGAAACAATGCCATGCTGGAAAAAGTAGACAGAGTGAGGCACGTTGTTGCTAGTGGGTGCAGATCATGCAGACACACAATCAATATCTATGTACGAATTAGCTTTTAATTCGAAACCAATCTAAACGTATTCTATTACAAGGATTGCAGCTTCTAATACTCACGTTTTTCTACATCCTTCAATACTCTTTGATGACTCAATTCACTCATCTTTGGGTTACATGAGCATATGAACATCCATAGGGGATTTTGAGAAGAAATGTAGTGATGCAAATGCATCTTCTAAATCATATAGTAACCATACTGGAGCTCTTGTCATGAGCCTTTGGATTCAATGTACCTTGAACCTTAGCTCCGTTATGGTTAATTCCAATATGTTAATTTCTGAATCGAAACTGAGAGTGAAAAAAAGGTAAAATGATCACGTACAAGAAGACCGTATGTTAACCCACACTACTCCATCATATAGGAATGAGACATTATGTGTGAATGGCAATGTTTTTCTCTGGTTTGAGGTTAAAAAAATATCTCCACTTGTGTAATAATACTTTTACACCATATCTCATCAAGAGTAGACCACACCACCCAAAATTTCAATTTAATACGCCTCCTTGATATTTCTCAAAAATATCCGATTTCCACTTTTCGCCTCCCTATATCATGTTCCCGTGTATTATTTGAGAGCACGTCTTCTCATCTCACTCTCGACTCTCTATTTTGAATCTGTGGAAACTGAGATGTGTGGGCTTTAAAGGTTGGAATGTATTGAATGCTTTTTTTGAAACAAATACGTGTTATTCTTATCACGGCGATTATGCTTTTTATGCACGGAGTGAAAGTGTTGGATTTAAATTAAATTAATGAAATATCCGTTCCATCTAAGAGTCCACAGGGTGAAATTATATATTTGTCTTGTTAGTTGTGGTTTTATGGCCCATACCTGTGGGAAAATACATAGATTTCGAAATTGGTTACACTCACTTTTGCGAAATCTAAACACCTGAGTCAATTTGGCTGAATCAACCAGGCTCAATTATTATCTGCATCTGGTTTCACCTCCGCTAATCCCATCTTGGGAATTCATATGTTATACCCACGTTGCATAAAGTTGTTGGCCTGGAATTGAATGTATAGAGCTGTATAACTAATATTGATTTATATTGTAGAACAATAAAGCCCTATACTTAACTTCTCCACTTCAGCTAGGGCTAAGGTATGTCTTCTTGATTTTTATCCACTTACGAATCGATAAGTTTGCTGATTGAGAACACGAAGAGTTGGAGACATGGGTAGTTAGCTCCGTGTTTCTCCCCGTAATATGAAAGAAGCCTCAGTATAGCACAAAGCAAATTGACTGATGTGTGAAGAGTGTTTCAAGTGATAGACATTTTAATACAAGACCGAGAACCCATGTGTTCTAACATGCTAATAGCTATTGCATATTTCTGCCACTACTAGTATAAAAAAAAGATTTAAGTCTGTGCCGAAACACATTGATTAACGAACTCATAAAGTCCAAGTATAGCACAAGGAGCACGCAATGTCAATACTCTCAAAGTTTTTAGTCCTTTTCTTACTTCCAACAAAACATCGCTTTGGCTTTTCCCTGGCTTTGTCTACCAATGAATGTAGTCAGCTTCGCAAAAAAATAATATTTCGGGCCGACCCCAAAAAGTTTTTGGCTTTTGGGTGCAAATATCTTCTACATTCAAATACTAAGTCCCCTGGGAGCAAAAACAAGGCTAATTTTTGTATCCGAACTTTCTTAAGGCTCTTGGTATTAATTATCGACTGAGTTGGAAGTTGGAAGGATGAGCTTGGGATCATATCACAGCTACAGAATTTCTACAGTATAGAACCCATGTAATATGCATAGTCCTTGTGTACTATTATACAGAGAGCATTTGTTCTTTCAATAGATCTGCAGGCAAGGCAGATTTTACCCGAGAATATATTAAAAATGAACCCTTTCCTAACCGTAAAATCCTCAAGGAAAAATTTAGACAGGCCTAGAAGCTAAACTATGAGGAGGGAATTACTTGAAGACACCCAACTAACTCAAGGATATGGACCCTGTTTATTTGTTCAACGGCTCAGACCTGTCTCGCATCTCTGCATCACCAAATCACCACCGACGCTCTTCAAAAAATTTGTTCGTATGGACTAAACACTACAACAGCCGACTCCAATAGTCTATACTTTGAGGGTAAAGGAATCGTAGTATACCTCTTTTCGCCTTTATAAGAAATCTAGCAAAGGTCAAAGAGCAGATTTTGTTAGCTCACCAATCCCAAGCTTTTCAAAATCTCATCCTTCATTACAGATACAGGAGAAATGCCAGTTTTCAATTAGCTTCAACAGCGGGTTGTCATTCGGGTGAGTAATGGGGATGAGGAGTATGGAAAATAATTATTTGCGGATTTTACTTCTAAGTCTAAGGAATCGATCCTTTCCAAGCAATTTCAAAAAGTATTTCTTCAGGGTTTACTAAACACAGACTTAATCACCTTCTTCCGTTCTCCATGTTATAATAAAAAACTTTCTTTCATCTTTCAAAAGACTCGCGTCTTTTTTTGGAAGTAGATTTTAGAAAGTAGATTTTCTATTTGATATTCATATTCCTACCCGCCCAAGCAAGATTTAAGCCCTGGCGAGTTAATATACCCTAACTTGCCACTTGCCGTTATAAAAGCCAAAGGAGTAGTTAGGGTACTTTTTTGCATGACAATTACTTGTGATCAATACTCGCTGACAGTTCTTGATAGAGACGAAGCAAAATATTCCTGCATCTCGGATCCATCTCATTTCTCCGTATTCAGAGATTCTTAGCTCGTTTCTCTGTCCTATATATAGCTAGTGAACTGTTGTCAGAAGAAAATCAATCAAATTAGGTAGGCCAATTTCAAATGTAATGTGATATGTGTGATAAACAGTCCCCTTGAATACTAAATAAAAATCGAATTGATGATGGGATCAAAACCTCGTCTGTCTAAAAACCCCCCTTCGATAAAGATCTAAGGTTCTTCTCTCAACTTCCTACTTGTGAATCTCCAACTAAACACTACTATACTAGTGCCACACTGCTAAAAAAAATCGTACATAGTGGAGGAAAGGATGAGCATCAACAGAAAGAGGTAACACGAACTACTAACCAGAGACCCGCACAAGAAATAACAAGGCATTTTTAGGTATTAGTACTCTGTAAGTATAGTTAATACTTAATAGACCTGACTTTCTATCTGTGGAAGAGAAGATGGATTTGATTTGTATTGTTAGTATCTTAAGCATCAGGCTTTGTACACAGCAATGGAAGAGAATACTATTATAGTTGATGAGATTGGGGGTTTAAGGGCAGTTTTATAAATGTCAGGCACATCGATTAAGGATCACGGTCTGACGATTTCATTCAAATTCGAAAATGTCACAAATGGCCCTCTTTTGTGCCAGTAGCCATTTGAATTTGCCATTCTCTATTAACAACTCTTACTAAAAGATTCCAACCATCGACTTTCCAAACATAAGGACAGAGGAGAGGGGATAGTTGATAGGATGCTTTTGAAGAATGGCTTTCCATATCGATATCCATATTGAGTGCACAGGATATGGTGATATGGTCTTCCATACTTCCAGGAGGAGAGAACTCCTTCAGATCCGTATTCTTTGACAGTCACTTTATAATTCCACATCCTGCTCTTCTATACAATATCTTGAACCCAACACGGTAAACTCTACTGGGGCTCAAACTTATCCGCGAGCGTTGGAATATCGGGATAATACTTCATTTCGTTACTAGAGAGCGAGCTTTATGCCCCTCGGAAGATATGATAACATTTCCTAACATGTACATGGAGCTAGGGACCTCAATTCTCCCAGCTATTAAATGCGAAAGGGCAAACTAACCTTTACTTTCTCCGCTCTAAATACCCGTACAACCTTCGCTTTTTTGACGTTTCGAATTATTTTCAAACAGACTGAGTAAAGATGATGATGCAGAGTATAGAATGGAACTTATAAACTTGGGGCTATCATCCCTAAGGCTTTTTTTCCTAAATTACTTGCTTAAATAGTCTTCACAAAGCAAGTAGTTCTTCGATAGTTTGAGTTTTTTTTAAATGATTTGATTACTTTCTCCCGTAAGCTTCCAGCTAATTGACAACGTGCAGGATGATGTTTGAGAAATCCTGGCCACGAAGAAAGTTTTCATCTTCGTTGAGAATAATGAAAAAGCTTAACTTTCCATTTTGGTAACGAAACGAAATCTAAGTATCAATTTACGGCAAGGTTCTTTTGAACTTTTTCATATTCTGATCCTATTGTGTTCCATATGTATTAGGAATCTTCCCGGCTTGTAGAACAATAAGACAGAAACTTTCTTGTGAGTTTGAGATACAAAGTTTTCTATCCTTCAAAGAAATCCGATTCGGAGGTAGGAAAATCCGGTGCAGAAATTTTTTCAAAGGACCTATATATTCGGGATAACTTTTGAGAGGTATTGGTTCGATGATTAAGGAGAATTTAAATTAAAATCTCTATGAAAGATATATGTTCTAATCAGTATTGTTACATTTTCAGATGTTGATATAAATTCTACCTGAGGCCTATCGTCATGGCAGTCAGTATAGGGGTGTCAGCAAATAGATACGGTTTTCATAAAGCCCCCAGTTCAAAAACATTTCGTTCCCAAACGAATTTCCCTATATTTGTCCCATAATTACCACCGTACAACGTACAACCAATGCCAAATTGATATAAAATCCGTGCAACTTGAACTATTCACTAGCATTCGATTATCTTCCCTCCTACCACGGAGTGTGTGTGTTCTCATCATCTGGAACTGGAGCAGATAAAATATCCATGGACTGCGAGTACGACCGAAAAAAAATCCAAAGGTCAAGGTCACCTTTATAATGGAAAGCCAAGACTCTAACGTGTATAAATATCAATCCCTTACACGCTTATAGAATAAGAAGGTTAGAGGATGACAGAAAAATGAGACGAGTGAGGATTTGATAATGCAGGAAAGTGGAAGGGGGCTTTATTGCAAATCTACTTTGTGGTTCGGGAAAATAAACAGGCTTCTTTATGAGATATATTATGAGCACTTGGAAGAAATGTATTTTACTACAGAGCAGTAAGTATTTCATTATTTCAAAGACGAGGCATTTCTTGTCAAATTATTATTGGAATAAGGTCGATGAACTTTTAATAGGATCGTATCTAGTTTAAATTACAGGGAACAGGAGCTACTCCAAAACCGTTTATAGCATTTGCTGTAAAATCCGAATTCATAGCTGAGAACTTTAAAAGTTTACAACGCAGCTATTGATGAACCTTATATGAATCCAACTCCATTTGTAATTACACTAGATTGGAGGAAGAGGGATTCCAACTGCTCAAAGTTTTCCAACCTCCAACTATCAACGCTATATGATTTCTTACTGGCAGAGAAATTTGAATTTTAAAGGCTTGGACTCAAGCCATGTTTAAATGACCAAGCTATTAACCCCATTAACGGATTTGAGAAAACGGGTGGAACGTCGGGTAGAAAGAATAAGTCTCAATTTTTAAGATGCTCCGTGCCAGTTGTTCCATGGAACTGTTTACATTCATTGGAAGCAAAGCATTCCCGAGAGCAACAAAGTCCAACATAAGCTTCAAGCCTCATCTGTCTTTACGAACAGAAACTGTTGGGTTGTGTCTCCTAAATTCGTTTCGTAGTTTATACAAGCTCACAGAAGGTTGCGCAAGTAGGGCTTTGCTGAACCTTCTGAAACATTTAAGAAATTCAGATACACTAAGCTCAGAGAGCTTCCGAACGTCCTTGTCATAAATCAACTTCAGAGCATCTCAAAACAATATTAGAAACCTAAATCCACGCTATAAATCGTATTTTGTAGACAGGCAGAAGTTTATTAGAATCATTTATAATCTTGAATTATTTCTGTATCAACTTTGACTGAAAAACTCATCTTGTATTCATTAGATTTCATGCAAATCTCCACCGGCTTTCTGTCATCCTCGTCTCATGTCATCTATCTTGTTTAGGATTGATTGTAGTCTAGTTTGCATTCAGAATGTTTATGATTTCCAAGTCCATACAAGTCTACAAAATAGAACAGGCTTGCTTCTTTACTATGCAACGGCATGCAATATGATGGAACATAAAAAACGAGTTAAATTTTTACTGATTTAGCCATAAGTGAGGAAGCAATATTGTCTTGTCGTCTCTGTCACTGTCTGGCTTGACCTAGGCGACAATTCAGAATCTCTCCTTAAACAGATGAGCTTGATGACCATGGTTTTTTTATACGAAAAGAATAGTGAGCTTATAAATATTACCATAGAGGCAACAGTCAAGAATACGTGCCATGTTTAATACAATCTGCAACATCTTGCAGACTTTCATGCATAATTGTTAGACAATGTGTTTAGAATCCAAGATATTTTGTAAGTGTACACAATCCGAGGGGGTTGATACTTTAGTTTGCAAGTTGCAAGACCATCCCACACTGCAGAGCTCTTAGTTGTCAACTAGGATGAAATTTAATACATAATGACATTCTGAATTCCATAATCCTTTTACGTTGCTCTTTATGTGAAATTGCATTACAAATTACAATTGTAAATACTTAGTAGCTTGGTGGAAGCAGAACCATTTCCATTCAGGGAAATTAGTTTGGCCTCCTCTCGACACGACGATACACAGAAAGAGAAGTTTCGACAATTCAATCAATAGACTAGGAAACAGCATAAAACTATATGGATTAAAATCTTTTCAGAACCTCGGTGCCTTTGAGCTAGTAAAAGTAGAATTCTCAGTATTACACGCCTATGCCGATGGAATGGTTTTGGACTATTTTCGAAGTTTATCAAATGCAAGGATCATGAAACATTCATTCTAAAACCTTACAACATAGGGAAAGATAACATTCCCATTTCATGCAACTCATTTTTATTACATGAAAGTTTAGTGTAGAGTTACAGTCAGACAGTGTTGAGAGATCAGTTTTACTTTCACTTTTTACTAAGTAAACTCTATCCACCCTGTCCTCCTTCCTGTTTTCTCATATTCATTACCTAACGAGAAACCCGTCTATACGTACTTATAGTTTTTTAGGCCAAGAGCCTTTTTCGTCCACAATGCCGAAATTCATATGAACACTGAGTCCTTGGCTCGGGAATGGAAATAGTATTCAGAGTATTCCTTGAGGACAGGAGGCTGCATGCTGGCTTAATAGGATGTTATTGACCGACATGGACATCTGATACGTAAAAAGAATTTCGAATCCGTACAATCTCCTTTTTTATCCCCACAAGAAGTATATAGTCCAAGATAAAATAAATTGGCGACAAAAGGTGCTTTTTATGGGAGGATTCTTGAACACTTACAGAAGAACTAAAATAGCTATTGATTTAGAAGATTTCAAAATACTCGAATCTATCCTTTATGGATATTCCTTTAACCCTTTGACCTGGGAGAGCGGAAATTTCCGCTCGAAAAATCATTATCATTGCCATGGGAGAACGGAAATTT
>JAQFYM010001121.1:0-39334 GCA_034694785.1 Agrenia bidenticulata | reverse complement strand
GCAGCCAAGATTTAGGTCACAATTTGATACACCTTGACAAAACAATGTTTCCAGCCTCACTCCTTCTTCAGAAGATATACAAGCCACTTCATTTCTATCTAATTTTTTCAGTTGCAACTGTGAGTTGTTGTAAATATCTGTTAAAAAGAATCGCGTTAGTTCATATAAAAATTAATTTGTGTTTAATTTGTGGTTTTGTAATCTAGTACCGAGAGTTTTAATTGTCCAACTGTACAGAATCGTTCGACTTTCTTCGTCGATACAATCAATTTTTCCTTCATCACCAACGTTCAATCGTTTGTAGGAGAATTTTGAGATAAAATTATCGTCCACAGTCGTTTTAGATTTTATGTTTTCGCCTCTGAATTTCCCAACCAGTTGTATTTTTCTGTTGTATCTGCACCCAAGCTTAAGCTCCTCTTTCTCGAATAAAATGAGGTCTTGAATCATCGGCTCTACCATGAAATCTTGGGCTTTCGAAAAATGTGTTTCAAATATGGTAAGTCTTGTACGTATGGACAAACAGATATACAATTCAATTGTGATTGGTGATCAAATATGTTCGACCGAAGCAGAATAGTAAATTGAGAATCTCTCACCTTTTCTAGGTAAGATTTCAAAGCTCAATCCTTTAAACCCTGAATTGATTAGAGATGAATTTTTTTCGCTGCAGTAATATATTCCTTCTGGATTTGTCAAAATTGAAGTATCAAGTATAAATCCTTCCGTAATACCGTATGTCACCCCGGTATAGTTATTTAAAAGTGAGGAACCCGATCCTTCTAAGTTCCAAAGGTACAATTTCGGAATTTGGTAAGGGTCTCTGGAAATGCATGGTATTATCATCTTCCCCGATTTTTTTTCTATAGGAATACGTATGGAATTTGTCCATGACTGTATGTCGGATGAAAATATTTCGTCTCCTTCAGAAGTTAAGGTAACAAGTAAAAATATTATTTGAATTTTACTTTCTAAAGCATTTCTGTTTTATTCGTTACCGGGTCGGAATAGAAAGAATGACATTAGGTTAGTCGGGTCATTGTACTTCATTACGGAGACTCTTCTCGGTGAAGATAAATTGTCCACAGCGAATCCAATAGAGTAGACGAAAGTGGCTTCGTTAAAGACATTCTCTGCATTTCTAACGAAAGAAGTCTTGTACGTATCTTGCAACTACACCGAGAAAATGTAATTAGTACATTCGATGGTCAATTAGTATTAATTTCATTTCTTAAAGCCAATATTAGATTACCTGAAATCCAAAAACTTTGACGTCAATTGGAAAAGGTGCTGTGCAGTTTATCAGAATTCTGTCATTGTAGTTTTTATTGAAGGGAATAGAAATCACGTTTGATTCAATACATTCCCATGAATCAGTATTATGTACTTGACAATTAATTAAAACAGACTCTGGAGGTCTGAAGCAACTTTCCTTGTGTAAAGGATCCGAATTTAAAATGTTACCTATGGATAATGACTGGACCTGGCTGTAAATTGTAATGTGAAGTGAAATCAGAAATAATGCCAATGCCACGCTATTGCATTTGCAACCCATGATCGGAATTTCACTGTGAGTCGATCTAGTGAATTCTGTAATGTTTCTGACTGATATATGAAAATATTTGAAAATATCATTCGTTTTGAAATATAAAGAGCATTATATTTGTCGTGTGCTTATTCTGTATTTTCCTATTTTCTTTCTTAATTGAATTTGATATACCCGTATTGGATGTATCGTATATCTACTGCGGTTAGATTAATGCTACATTTCATCGATAAATGGGATAACCCCGCAGAAATAAAGAGGATAATTTGACCATTGCAAATTCCCCAATTTCCGAGAATGACCGGTGATCGAAATACGCATTTGTGATCAAATTCTGCTGCCAAATAAAATTTTGTTTTTGTATAAATTCTCTTCATAATTGACTTGTTCAATAATGTCTCTATCACCAGTCGAGCCATTCTTAGAAATTTCGCCATGAAAAAGAAAAAATGTTTTGCCTCCTTTCATACTGGGTTTGATAACCAATACCCTTCCTACAGCTTAATCTTTAATCTTACATACAAAATATTTATTTTGCTCGTATTTGACCTTATCTCGTATACATATAAATATGGATCCTGTACCTGTAAATAAGTGCATAAAATTTAGCAGCACTCAACTTTGACAGAATTGCATGCAATAATTGTTCTCTAATTTAAACGATACATTGAAATCCATTGAAATCCTAGATTATCCCGAACACGAAGTTTAGGGCTAACTCAGACGGATTCACTCGGATGGCAGAACAAGGAATACCAATTTAAATGTCACCATATTCTCTTGACTTCAAGTCAATAACCTTTTGCATCAATAGTTAATGAATAACTCTCTGCTCCTTCATTAGAAAGCGCAATGCAGGAAAATTGAACACTGTTGTAAAGGATTAAGGAAATAGGAGTTAAACTAAACAATTCCCTTTTCGTGCATTTGCCATATGAATGAACTGTATGAATTTCATGTAGCCACTTCCGATAATCATCTGAATGTCAAAATTGTCATGAAGATTAAAGCTAGAGAAAGCGGTGGGGATAAGTGAAAGTAAAACGATAAGAGAATCTCAATTTGGGGCTCATAGAGATGAGACTTTCAATTACTAGGCCGGGAGAAGTATCTGTGATCTGTGCCAATTTCTTGGAATTAAATTAATACTCATTAACTAATCATCCAATTGATAACTATTTGCGTAAAAGATTACGAGCTATAAAGTCTGCACACTATTTGATCCTGCCTGCATCTATTTGTATTAGTCATTTAAATCAACTAACAGGGCCATCATAAATCACAATACCTTCCTTGTCAATTTGTGATCTTTTTCAATTGGTAATTTTTTATATCTAGTTAACTTAACTAGAACTTATTAAAAAACAAGACTTGTATTGGTAAGAAAATTGACCTGATTTGATTTGTTACTTTAGCAGAGTGAGTCCAGCTCCCTTGCATCTTTTGAAACGACCGTCTACTCGCAAGAGCAGAGTTTCAAGTATTTAATTGTGTATTGTCGCACTGGAGACACGAGTGGAAAAGTTGGTGAGGAAATTGAGCATCGTATAACGTAATTAAAAATAAGGATAAGGATAATCGTTGTCTATCTATTTCATTATCCTAACGTCTAATAAATTGTTTAAAATAGGTTCTGGTGGAGTAGACGAAAGAGTTGGTGATTGACTTTATAGACCATATTTTGGAGGTTTAAGCTTAGGATGGAGACTTTGTCCAACCTTGTGGCTAAAGTGAAACGGCTTCACTTAAATTATAACATGGCAACTTCACTCTATATGATGGAACCAATGGAACGGACGATCATAAGTAAATTGCAGCCTAAACTTTAGGCCTAACTAAAGCTAATTCATTGAATTTCCTGTATGACTTTTAATGATTAAACTTTACATAAGGGGATTCAATAATTACAGATTGTTTCGTGATTCTCATCCTGTCTCTAATGCTTTACTCGTCATGGGTCTACTTGCCGCATTATACGTGGAAGATTCTCGTTTTTTCTGGACTGCTGAACCCTTCAGGAATGGGTGAAAATATCATTGTTGAGGACGGAAACTCTTTGCACACTTATAACTCGGAATTATAAATCTAGTGAATTGATTGACTAGTAATTCCATTCGCTTAAATGTTGTTATGCTATGGACCGCAGTTAAACATGTGTATCATGACAAGCCTTATAAACATTGCATGCATGTCCTAAAGATTTTATCATCAGGACGAATAGGAACAGCGCAAAGTTCAGTATTTGACAACTTCCTTTGTTTTGTCGTTATAGTATCCAACATTCCATGTTTTTTATAATATTTCAGTAAAATAGTATTGGATTGTAAAATAAATTCTCAGCTGAATCAATCTGAGTGTAATTGATTTAAAAAAAAACTTTTTGTCGTTTCAAGCAAGAGTTAGTCAGAACTTTTGTTCATTTATAACTAAGAGATAAAAAAGAACGGACTATAGAAAACTAATCTCGTAAAAACTTTTGATACAAAATGGTAAGAATATGAATGTTCAGTTAGTTGTGGCTTGTAATACTTCCAGAAATGATTTAAAATCTTTGCCTTCTTCATTTTACAGAAGCCCGCTGAAAAATCTAAACCTGATGCAAACGCAGTTAAAGTTTTTCCTGAGGTACATGCAGAACATAGATCCCCAGATGATCCTGTTGTCATTGCAACTGAGACCCCAGCTCTTTCAGACGGGGCAGGTCAAGCTGAAGATCCCCAAAAGAAATTCAAGCGACCCCCACCCGTGGTTAAGAAGAGAGATTCTGACGATGACTTTGAGCGTTTGTAGCAATTAAATTTTATAAGAAATTAAGATTATAGTAATTCGAAAGTTTTACCAACTTTGTTTCAAAAAACCTTTTCTCATTCTGCCAGCGTTGGGTCCGGAACTACAAGCATACGTTGGGGGATTTGAAGGAGACGGAGGAAATGCCGGTTGGGCTTCTCTCATGCAAGAATCAAAAGTAAAAGTTGAAGAAGAAGAGGAAGCAGAAGAGGATGAAGAGGAGGAAGAGGAAGAGGAAGAAAGTAATTTATAATTGACTTTGACAAATCCCCGATTCAGTAACTAAGATTTAAAAGTAATATTGTTCAGCTGAAGAAAGTGTCTCTGAAGAAGAGGTACTTGAGCCGCGGTTTGCATGGCATCCTTCGGAACAAGGTTTCAAAGAATCTGATTTAGCTTCTCGGAGAAAACGGCGTTATGTCATCGGGACACATTCTTTCCTGGAGCTCACGGATCCTAAACTTGAGAAGGCTCTAATTCCTGGAGTGGGTAAGGCATTAGGATACCTTTTGAGTCCTTTTGACACTTTAAATATTCTCAAACATGGATTGAGTTAAAAATGTGCTTTTCTAACTAACATATCTAATAAATTACCAATAGAGGATGACAATATGTCAAAGGCTGAAAAGACTCGTCGAGGCCTGAAAGCTGAGAAAGATATGTACAAGGATCTATGTAGAGAGTTGGGCGTTACTCCGAATTCCACTTTTCTTTACTCAATTGGGTCGGCAGTTCTGGATTTAACAGTAATTAAATTAAAAACCCCAGTTATTTCTGAGTAAAGTCGTACATAAAATTCACCGAGTTTTTTTATCTCTAGAGACACGGACTTACGGAAAAGGAGATGGTAGCAATTTGTAAAACTCTTTACAATGATACACATTTCAAGATATGTCTGTTGGGAGGAAACGCTGCTGGATTAAGTGGTGGAATGGCAATTGCGGGGTTGATAGAAAATAACTATACCATCCAAGAACTCAATCTTTCTAACACTGAGTAAGTTCATTATTTAAAATTCCTACTGTTTATCTTATACAAATCTTATCTAGTGAGTAATCATCCTACATTCAGGATTCTAGAAGCGATGCTGCCTATTTGTTTGGCCGTGGGACTGAACATCAGCTTGACATCTTTGGATCTGTCAAAAGTTTTCTTATACAATATTAATATGAAAATTAAATCAATATATGTCTATAATTTCTCTACTCAAGTCTGGTTAACATAATATTAATGAATAGAACGAGCTTGGGGATCTAGAAATGGAATATGTTGCAGTTTTTCTTGAAGAAAACTCATCCATTGAACGACTTTATCTAAGCTCTAATGAGATAAAAGACAGTGGAGTGAGTGAAATTGGTTTCGGGCTGGAGGAAAATACAAGCCTCATTTTGTTGGATTTGTCAAATAATTTAATCAAAGGAGAAAAACGTAAATTCAAGAATAAAATTCAGTTCAACTTGGTTTTAAAATACGAACAAAACTCCTATAGACGCTGCCCTATTCATAAACGCCTGTGCTGAACATCCTGAACTAAAGCATCTCGACTTGCGAAGAAATGTTATTAGAAACGATGGGGCTAAAGGAATGGCAAGGATATTATCAAAGAATAACAGGCTTGAATATCTGAATTTGTCATTCAACATGTAATGGTTCATTAGATCATGTAAGTATCAAGTTTGAAATCATTAAGATGTTTGTCAAACCTGTTTGATTTAGAATGGAAGAGCCTGGAGGAGCGCCTTTAGGGAAATCATTAAATACAGGACCAAGAGAATTGCAAAAATTGTACGTCGACCATCAATGGTGGCATCAGGGAGCAGCGGCTTCCGTTTTAAAGCCAATTGGAAACTCAAGAAATACTATGCCAATCAAAATAATTGACTTTGGCTACATGCTTGACGTTCATAAGGGCTTCCTTAAGGTTAATTTAGGAAGGCTTAACTTAAAATCTTTAAGCCTAAAACAGTTTATTTATACCGAATATATGTGTGATCTTTAGGCGAAAGATAAGGCTATGGCTGTCCATCCTGATCTCAAAATTATTCATGGGGAACCCTACGGAATACGTAAGGCAAAGGGACCTGATACAAGAGCACTTGTCATTCGACGGGCTAAAATTGTCTGTGAAAATTTTGACACGCCGCTTGTGTATGTTGTAACAAAATTACCTAATATCTGTCTAATCTATAAAATAACCTCCTTTTATGTCTAAATTAGAATGCTAATAGAAGAGTTGGCCAAGGAACCGAAAACACTCACCTCACAATTGTTCAAAAAGTTCATAAAATCTTGCAATCTTTACAAGGACAAATCTCTTACCGAGGCTTTTGAGAAAGTTTTTCCAGCAGGATCATTCGATGTAGACGCGGAGGCAATCATAGCAGCCTTTGATAAAGAATATCCTGGGTTAAGGAAAATTCCTGACCCAGAACCAGAAGGTCAGCCGAAAGAGGAAGTTCCAAAGAAAGTTAAAAAGGGAAAGGGTAAAGGAAAAGGAATGAAAGGGAAAAATAAGTCACCAACAGGAGGGCCAAAAAAAACTAAACCCAAGAAAAAGTGAACTTATTTCTATGAATCACTTAAATATAGTCAGCAAATTGAAGAGAAAGTAATAAACATCCTTTTGCGAATAACCAACATTTGCTTTTCCAATATGTGTACATTTATTGATTTAAAAAAAGTTCGAATATTAATTCTTATAACATGAGGACCGGTTAACAGAGATTATTGAAACGCGTATCGTAGAGAAATATAAAAAGCGGTAGTTAATATTTGTTACTCATACTGAATCCATTTTGATGAAGCTATTTATTACGAAGCAAACGATTAGGACACGGACGAAATATGCAAGATTTAAACAGTTTAAGTATTCAAATACTTAGTAGATTGAGGTTAACAAGAACATGAGATCCCTCACACCTGCTAATCCAGAGTAAAGATTCGACCAGCAATATCATTTAACATCCAATTAATCCCTTCCAAAAGATTCTCCCCCGAAACGGCACTGCACCAAACGATTTGCCAATGATGGGTCTGAATCTCATCTAACGACATAGCTTCTTTGATCTCCTCCGCACTTAAGGCCCCTGGTAAATCACACTTATTGGCAAAGACTAATAATGTAGCACCGGAAAGTCTCTGAAAACAAAACATTCCAATTTCCAATCGGATTTGAATGTTTCGAACCATAAAAATATCACTTCAAAATATCACTGCATAGCCCTTAATATTTTATTTACACACCTCCTCCTGCAATAATTTGTGGAGTTCCGTTTTGCAATCCTCCAATCTCATTTTATCCGCACTGTCCACGACCCAAACAAGACCATCTGTACTTTCAAAGTAGTTTCTCCAGTAAGACCGAAGACTCTTTTGCCCCCCAACATCCCAGATATTTAACTGGAAGCTAAACACATTGCAATTAAATAATTGATTACACAAATGGTACTAAAAAATATAATTAAATCTTCTTTCAATTTACCCATTATGCTCTAGCGTTTTAATATTGAAGCCCAAAGTTGGAGAAATCGTGTTGATATCCTCCCCGTTAAATTTCTTCCAGATGGTAGTCTTTCCAGCATTATCGAGCCCTCTATTTATGCAAGTTTCGAAAAATTGTATTTTAAAGATTTTAGAAATAACAGATAAATCGAGTTCGAGGAGGTGAGAAATACAACAAAGAAATATGACCTCTAGAATAACTTTTCAACTTACAGCATTAAAATACGGACCTCCTTCTCCTTCTGCTTAAGTTTCTTCAAAATCTTCAATAAAACCATTTTGATGACCTTCTAGTTTAATTTTCAATTATTATCTGAGTTTAATTGCTACTACAATTTATTTAAATGAGCAGCACTTGTGATAATAATAAAATAACTCAAAGTCTATGACTATGACAGGATGTTTTCGCGCGTCGATAGATTTCTATGATATGCGTCATCACATTAGCAAATTGAACAGATTCGCACAAATGGATTTCGAAATTTTTTGCAAAATCCCTTTCAAAGGGTTAATGTTAATAGTACATGTTCGTCTATGAACAATATGGATGCTTTTTTGATCAAAACAATTTACTCAAAGGCATGATGAAGATGACAGTAAAAATATTATATAAATAGAGAGTAAATTCAGAGAATATATAACTTTTATTATCTAATTTACAGAAATAGTGGTTACATATTAGACAAATACTTCGAGTTCGATAGACTTTGGAAGAGAAGATTAGTTTTCGAAATTTAACGCATCACTGGCATAGCTACATGAGCCTTTCTGTCCGTAGCATCTTCTTCACGCCACATTTGGGTCACGGTTTTCAGTTGGGTGCAGAAATTGATTCCCTATATTGATCAATTCGAAATAATTAAAAGTATTTGAAAGATGATCTAAGAAAATGCTTTAGAAGTATACGGCTTGGAGGAAATCTTGGTTTTACTTACAGCTTTTCCATAAAAATTATTATCTCCCAAGAAGCTACCCCTTGATCCAGTGAAGGAGAACATGGGTAACGGTACTGGGATCGGCACGTTCACGCCAACTTGTCCAACATCGATTAATTGGGTAAACTTTCGGGCAGTTGCTCCATTTGTAGTAAAGATAGCTGTTCCATTACCATATGGATTGTCATTGATAAGTTGTATAGCATCGTCTAAAGTGTTCACGTTCAGTGTAACCAAAACTGGGCCAAAGATCTCTTCAGTGTAGCATTTCATTGAAGGCTGCATCAAAATACATAGTATTCTTTAAGTGAATGATTTATTGTAATTGAAAACCAAACGATTAATGTTGCTTACAGTAACATCACTCAGAACAGTTGGTCCAACAAAATTCCCTTTCTCATAATTTGGTACAGTGAGTTTCCTTCCGTCCAGAAGAATATTAGCACCTTCATCAATGCCTGATTGAACAAGGTCACATATTCTTTGCTTGGATTGAGGAGAAATTACTGGTCCTAGGTCAGCATCAGGTTCATGCCCTAATCAAGTTAATGAAAATATAAAAATAAAACAACTTATTAAATTGAATTGAAAGATCAAATTTTTTGTACTAAAACAAGTATGTACTCACCAGCATTAACCTTGAGTTTGCTAGCTCTTTCAACCAGTTCTGGAATCCAGTTTTTGGCATCTCCAACAAAAACTGCAGTTGACAAGGCCATACATCTTTGTCCAGCTGCACCAAAAGCGGCTCCAACCAATTGATTCAATGTTTGTTCCTTATTAGCGTCAGGCATTATTACTCCATGATTCTTGGCTCCCATATTGCTCTGAACTCGCTTTCCATTTTTGGACCCTCTTTCGTAAATATATTTGCCCTGTTTAGGAAACAATGGCACCATGATGATGACTATGGAACTTACTTCGTACAAATCAATTACTGTCTCTTGGATATAAGTATTCACTTACAGCAGTATCAGAGCCAACGAAGGAAATTGCTTTTATTGCTGGATCATCACAGATGAAGTTCACAGCCTCATGCTGCCCATGAATGACATTGACCACTCCTTTAGGGGCTCCGGCTTGATTAAACATTTCCATCAGCATCATGCACGCACCAGGGTCACGTTCGGATGGCTTGATTACGTATGTATTTCCGCAGACAAGAGACAGTGGGAACATCTAATTATTTAGGAATGTAAAAACTATTTAAGATTGAATGTATAGATATTTATGTTCAGAAGACTACGTACCCAAAGAGGAATCATAGCTGGGAAGTTAAAGGGCGTGATACCGGCACAAACGCCGAGTGGAATGCGATAAGACATGGCATCCATATCCTTAGCGATACCAGATAATGATTCACCAAGCTGCAGACTTGTAACGCTGCAAGCGTGCTCAACCACCTCTGCAATAATTCGTTGATATTGGTTGGTTGGTTTTTTAATTGTACGCTTTGAGCTATTAACTTACGGAGTCCTCGAAGAACATCCCCTTCTGCATCTGCTAGCGTTTTACCCTGCTCCAAAGTGATATTTTTGGCCAATTCTTTCTGTTAACGTGAAAAATTCATGTTAAATCATTGAATACTTAAGGAATTTAATTAATGAAAGAAAGAATCGAAGACCGGGAAGGGGGCAAAACATACCATATTATCCTTAATAATGCCTTGGAATTTGAACATAATTTGCTGCCTGGAAAGAATGGAAATACTGGACCATGATTTGAATGCTTCCTTAGCTGCAGTGACTGCATCATTCATTTCCGACTTAGTAGCCTTAGGGACCCTCGTGACCACTTCATTTGTAGCCGGATTATGAAGGTCGATCCATTCCTTCGTTTTTGATTCAACAAATTTTCCATTGATAAATAATTTTGTAGTTGGAGCAGAAGCTGAGTAGAGTCTAGACCACTGCTTGGCTGAACTTCCTTTCAACTATTTAGACATACAATAAAAGTACTAGGTCAAGGTCAAGCTTCCGGTGTTAACCAACGGTGCATTGTGCATTATACATACAAGTTATATATGACTGACATTTGATTGATATTTTGAGAATCATATACCTGAGGCAATTTGCTTATTGAACGATGCATTTTGAATAAAATCCTAGTATCCACTGACGGTGGCGTAAATGTATTCAAGTTGCCTTAGCCTTGCCTTGTCTTATGGTTTGTGGTCTTCAGTCCAATCCAGCTGAAATGTGACTATTCTTTGACTCCTTTGATTAAACTGAACTTGTTCAATGTCACGCCATACGACTCCATCCGAAGCCGAAGGACACTCGGCTCACATAGCTGAATTAATTTGGCTCTGGAACGTGTTTTTTTTCTTGGTTGCGTAACACCTTGATCGGATTATCTGTGTAATATCTCAAAATCATAATACAAAAATAACCTGAACAATTTTACTGAGATTTCAATTAGTGGCTTTCTTTGATGTATGCAAACTTTGAAAGCATCGAACTACGCCCCTTCGAACTTAATACTTGCCAGGTTTCATTCTGAATTGAAAGTCTTAAATGCATGCGATTAAGATTACAATCTAAAAGGGCTGAATCGACATCTTCATTTACGATATATCTATGCATAATTGCAGGCTAATATCTGTTTAGTGATTCCTATCCTATTTCATACATAAATTCAAGTTAGCTAGTGTTTTACAGTTAATCATAATTCTATGAGTTAATCTAATGATGCAATGATAAGACCATTATGAATATAAGCATCCAGCCGCGCGGAGGATGGATCAATTGTTTTAAATTAACGGCTTTCATGAAATAAGTGTTCAATTATGAGCAGAAATTAGTTATCTATCAAAAATCAAAACTTGGATTAAATCTCAAGACTCGAGAACACTTTAAAGCAATTAAAGCATTAGCATCATAAAAATTAAAACCTCAACTATCAATATCAGTGAAACCACATTTCCAGGTACTAGATTTGAAAAACAACCCCTGCCCTGCTTAAAATTATAACAAAAATTAGAAAATGTTATACTTCTCAAGCTATCCTATCATATAGAAAGAATGTTTAAAACAAATCAACCTCAGGTAAAACCCAAAATTGGCAGCATAATTTAGCCTCTTCATATCATGATGTATGTGGTTTGCAAATCCCCACGTAATACAAATATAGGATTTGAGCTCCAGTTATTAATAGTTGAAACCTCAAGTAATATTCCATGTTCCTATTCCTTCAAATTTAACCCGATGTTTTCAACCCAGCTACAACTTGCAAGATTTACCCGGTAAATTTTACCGATAGACAATATTTTGAAGTTTTTTCACAGGAACAATTAAAATAACAGTATACTATGCGATGCAATATTATCCGTATTTTGATGACATTTATTAGGCCACCAAGGCTTGTCTCTGGTGACACGTTTGGATTTAACTTAAGTAAAATACAAATAGGTCAACAAATCGGAATTATTTTTGTCCTGCGGCTGAAGCTTGTTTCCTCATCTGAGTCAAGGTGTTGGAAAGTTCTTCACGCTTCCTCTTGGCTCGAATGTGGGTGCCCAACTGCAGAACCATTAAATAATTAGAATTCGATTTCATAGTATATTCATAGTAAGTCAACTGAAAGATTCAGTTTTCAATAGATTTAAAAAAACAAACTTACTCGTTTCTTCAGGAATTTAAGGGCACGCTTATCCTTAGAGACCTTCAACAATTCCATAGCTCGCTTCTCATAAGGAGCATGACCAACAACCTCCCTGATGATATCTCGCACGAACTTATTGTGCTTGGTTTGTTTCTGAAATATTTAAAAATATTTACATGTCAATGATATAATCGGTAGTTTAACTTAGTCTAGCTCATGAACATAATGCCTACATAATAAACCAATTCTTGTACTAACATAAGAAACGGGTTAATTCATACTGATTCTATAGAAATTTTGAAATGTTCCGTTACTATCAGTGAAGCCTTAAACATTTTGTTTTATTTAGGCCAATGGTTCCGAACGAAATACATTTAATTTTGCACCAATCGCACCCCAATAAATTCATGTGATAGAATTTCGGGACTATTTTTTAGTGCTTACAAAGGACAAAACAAAAGTAGGTATAAGGATACGAGCAGACGTGCAGACTGTTACAATATTCACTTTCGATTTTTTTCTCACCTACTGACTTCGTATTGAAATTGATTAAGCATTCAGTTTTTATGCTCCATTTGCTCCAATGCAATGATTTAAAATAAGGATACTGCTGCGTTGACCGTAATAAATGTTAATCAAGATTTCATCTACAGACACACCACAACCAGTTTAAATCCTACCTTGATTGTAAATTGCAAATTTGGTAAACACGGGCTTTAGTTATTTCACATTATTTTAACAATCAATTCTTTCTTGGATGATCAAATATTCGACCCATATACAAACATGATAGGGCAACATCAAACATACTGAATTAAGAGTGGGACCATGTGCTACAATAGCCCGGTGCAGGGATAACCAATGCACAAAAAATTAATATTTAATTGATTTTTACAAAACTATATTCAGTTCAAAATAATCCTGCTAATGAATGCATTACTAAAGAACTCCTTGGTCAATAAGAAATTCAACATGGCATCAAGTCACAAGTTTAATTGTGAGTAAACCGAAAAGTAGGAATCAAAACCGAATAAAATAACTTACCCCTTTCTTTGCCACAGGTCGAGGAGCAATCTTATTTTTGATAGGTTTGTGACCTCGGTTAAGGCCAACGGCGATTTCGTACCGGGGAGCCATCTTTATAAACCTAACAGTTTTCAAAAATTCTTAAAATTTCCAAAACTAGGATGAAAAATCCGGCTGAATGTCTCTCCTCTATCCAACACGCCGTCCTGAATTGAACCTCGAGCCACATGCAAGACATAAAATCCAAGAGAGGGCGTTTAACAGAGAGAGACTAAATTCTGGTACTTGGAAAAATTGGAAAGGCGGAAAACTTTAAATTCAGTTTATGGCGGCTTCGCTTCTCTTCTCCAACAACTTACTTACACACAGAAAGTTTGTTTTGTCGTGATGATTTGATTGTCGAAATTTTAATTGATTTTTGGAAGGATTTTTTATCGGCATTCAGAATAAAACATGGAGACAGAGTATATATACGAGGCTGACCTTAGTGCTTTTAGTCAAGGATCAGGCGAAGGAGATGAAGAAGGAGGTCAAATCGCGGAAACAGAAGTTGTTGAATCAGGTTAGGTTGTTTTTGGTTTTTATTTTACTGTTTGGTTGTTTCATAATGAGTATGGGTATACACACGAGACTAAACTGTCGGATTTACTTAAATTATGTTGTCATTTATTCAGATGCTGTAACAGAGGCGGCAGTGGCCGGAATTGAGGAAGAAATGATTGAAGGGGTAGAAGAAAGTATTGAAGAGCACGAGGTACCCAGTGGGGGAGCAGATCATGGAGGACTGCTCGGATCTGAAGTCATGGAAGGTATCATTAGTGGGGACCAGATACCTATGATGTCAGCCCCTGCCCATGTGACCCAGCCTGATGTGGAAATATCACAAGAAGATGAATTGAAGAGTACTGAACGTTTGGATCGATCCTCACCTGACCTTTGGCCTCAGAATTGTAATCAAATAGTAATATGAATTGTAAAAATTATATTTGAAGCGTAAACTAATTCTGTTTTTTTTTGGATAATTTTAGTACCAACAGCAGCACAGCATATTTTAGCAAAAATCTCCTCTAAATCTGGGGAGCCGGAACAGCCTCTTGGGATTTGGGCACAGGGACTGGACCCTGAAGACATTAACCTACTTCACCGTAAGTCAATTAAATTTTCTCTTTGGTTAACGAAATTTAATAATTTTTACTTTGGAATTAGGTCATGATTAATTGTATCTGAGTTGGCCTATTAATTTGTTAACTTGCAGAATTCGGAAGTTTGACCTCTTCCAGTTTAGTAGAAGAAGTTAAAAAATTGCAAAATATTGCGTACCAATTAGGTTTAGAAGAAGCCAAAGAAATGACCCGTGGTAAATTACTTCATGTATTAGATGAAAATGACTTAACCGAAGCAGCACGAGAAAAGGGCACTCATATCCAGCGTTCGTGGAAGTAAACATAAACTTTTTTAAATCTTACCACTTCAATTTTTGTTAATAAGGTAATTTATGTGTATAGTTTTTTATGATATTTTGCGATGATTTCATAATTTTATTTCGTACTACTACTTCAGGCGGTACAGAAATCAAAAATCAAAATATTATGGCCGTATTGTACTGATTACTAATTAGTATAATTAGGTGTTGTAGATCTGTTTGTATTCTGTGTTCGGATTATATTATTAGGATTTGTGTCGGTCGTTGATACTGAAATGGGATGGTATTTTTTATTTAGAGTATTCGTTAGAAATAGGAACTGATGTATCTTTGAACAGTTGAATACATTAGACAGACGTATATAATTTTAATATAATCTTATTGATTTAAATCTGTTAATGTTTGACTGAAAAACAGTAAACAGAATTTCAAACAAAATACAAGCACTTTCTCTCTGTCCCTATCAAAAGAAGAAAGCACATAATAAATTAATATGAATCAAGTACTACACATGATTGCGTGGAGCAGATTTTAATTTGGCTTCTTGAAAGCTGGGACTGCAATCTGTAGAGCAGTGATACTCATATCGATAATTATTACAAACAACACAATGGCTAGCGTAGCTGTCACCAATATCAGAGCTTTATTTGCGAATCCAAATTCGGTAAATGAGTTGTTAGTACTGGACCGTGATCTGATTGTTATGAAAATAAAGTCTTGAGTCTTCGTTTATATAATTAATTATGATTTAAACAGTTAGTCAGGTACCGTATTATGTATGCAGCTTCTAAGTCTTCCTCAACTCGGCTCGGTTTCGAAAATGGCGAAACCAATCGGGTTGTTTCACTAAAAATATTATTTATGTCTATGAGAAATGTGAATTTGTATTATTTGATAGTAAGATATCAGATGAAATGCCATGCTTACTTTGCCTCCATCGGATTAATTTGGTATTCAAGTACTCGGGAGATGAAAAGTCGTTAGCGACGGTAATTGAAACTGAACACACTCAAAGGTTATTGCAAGTAAGATGGCTTCACAATTTTTTTTCAACTGCGAAGTAATTTGAATACGTGATCCGTCAAACGGATATAATGTACGGGCCATGTCACATGTACACACACATATTGGACATGAAGTTAATTTAATTATAAGGAATGAATTAAAAAGGAGTCCGGAGAGATTAATTTTTTGACCAGGAGGTCAATTTGGGGGTTAGACTTTCCAAATCATTACGGCCCAATTGCATCCAACTCCACTGGGGTCATGTTCATTTCTGATAAATGGGAATATTACGACAAATTTGTAGGGTGAATTGAAGATAGATATAGCTACATGGTAAATTGGTAAACAAAATAGCTTACATGTCTGTGCGGAGTGATAGGTCTACCGCATATGCATTAATATCCAGTTTTTTTCGAGTTGTTGTGTTAGAGAGTAATTAATAATAATATTAAGATAACCTCTTCCAAGAGTTTATTACTCGAGCAGAAGTAGGCACAAGAAGGAAGGATGAGACAGGCTTATGAATTTTATTTATTTACTTTAGTAACAGGATTAGAGATAAATATTTACCCCAGCAGAGTTATAATCTGTTTATTCGCTACTTATTCAATTCTCAATATTAAATGAGGAATAGTTACGTGTTGATACATTTAAGTTATAATATGTAGCAGCTATTCTCCGATCTCATCTTCGTTTCAAATCATGTCTGAAATTAGTAGAATTTTAACTTAATGACAACAATCGTTCCAAAATTTATTCTAGTCTGATAGATATAGAATAGTATGAATAAGAAAGGAAATGCTTTATTACAAAACCGGTCAATAAGATTATTACGTACGGACTCGACTGATATTATATTATTATGATAACTTTAAAACTTTGAACATTTTAATAACTTATCATAATGTTCAACTTATTGTACTTTCAAAGTTATCATGTGAAGGTTAGCAGAGCAGAAGAGATTTAAATTTTCTGATTGTATATTTTATTAATAGTTTCAAGTCACATTAATCGATAGATTAAAAAAACAGAACCGTACTCAAGTTGAATTCTGTTGGCGTTTCTTTATTTTAAACCTAAATCCCTAAGTGATAATGTGTAGTAATAGCACATCGGAGGAATTATAGGCATCCAGATTCCCATAATTACACTCTAATTTGAGAAGAAACTCGTCTTCAGACATAACGAAATGAAGTCAGACGACCATCATCATATAAGACTTACCTTTTCCGTCACAAGTCACAATTCAGAAATAGAGTTAAAGCACATACATCTTGTTAGTCGATTAGTTTACTTATTACTTAAAGTCTACATCAGTTTCCTTTTCACAAGTCTCTTTTTACAGTCTCCGTTTAGGACGATCGATTTTAGCCACAACAACTGATACATTTTCGTAGTTTCTAAATTCATTAAAAGTACTTGCAGTCCGTTATTTTGACTCCTGACGAATACATTTCAATAGATCGGTGGGAACCAGAAGGGCACTAATTGTAATATATTTATTTGATGGATCTGGAAACAGAGAAAACTTGGAACTCCATAATTTCTTTAGAGTTGGCTTCTTCAGAGTTAATACGTGGATTTAATTGATTATCTCGTTGCTAACTTTTATTTGCTAGAATCAAGTGTAAATATTTGGTGCGATAAATACGAGTTGAACTAACTTAACTATTTCGCAGTTAATCTACTGGTGAATGTGTTGTGCATGTATTATTTTAATTTACACGTTTCTCTTTCCATAAATAAAGTTTCATCTTCAAATCTCTCCAACTTAACAAATCACCCACTGCATGACACTGGAATCCCGACCACCGGTGCTTATGAGACGAGTATCATCTTGAAGAAACTGTACGTTTGTTACATGACTGCTATGACCACCGTAGGCGTGACATAAGGACTGGAAAAGTTGAAATAACCATTTAAGAGATACAATTTTTTTTAAATTCTAAATAAGGTGAAATGACTATTTTTGCATTCGGTTACCTTTGGTTGGGTTGCAGGATACGAGTACAATTTGACCTTTCCAAAATCGTCTCCCGTTGCAACGAGCCTTTTATCGTGGGATCTATCAGAGGCATTGACATCAGTTCCATCCGCACTCTCGGGCCATATTCCAATAGTCACTGCACTCAAGGTACAGGTTGCGGTATCCCACTCGGTATCTCTTAATTGGGAACTTTGAGGGATTTGCCGGCATACCGAAGCGTTCCCTAAAAATCGACAAATACATATTCATGAATAAATTATCTAAAACCCCCATAGAGCAATTTAACACGCTCATTTAAAAAGTTCAATGCAATGTTTTTATGATTCAAGAGAGGAGAGACTTACAAAACAAAACTTCGTAATCTCCAGAATTACTCTGAAGGAAGGTACTGTCTGCCGACCAGTCGAAATGTGAGATGAAGCTTGAATGACCCTGTATGGATGGGGAACGTTTATAGGCAAACCCTTTTTAGAGCAAATCCCCATATTTCACTGAACAAACATTTCTGACACTTCATACTCTACATAACTGCATATTTATGTAAAATCTTATCCTTTCAGCATCAAAAATCCCATTAACTTCACAATATAACGGTCTACTCATAAAATACATACAATAGAAATTATCCCTGTCAAAAGAAATGCAGTTTAGTGTTTCACGTTCCACCACAATCAACAGTGTAAACGCACATAATATATTCATCTCTAAAAGAGACTAGATTTTGAGTACAAAGTGTCACAAATGATTGAGATATTTTTTAATATAGTCGAAATTGAACTTACAGTGCAACGACCGATGCGATTATACTTGTGAAAATTGTCGCTAACTTGATAAATGTAAATAATATTATCCCGAGACCCCACGGCAAGCATTTTCCCATCCGGTGAGAACCGCACAACCTGTTCCGTACAACAAATATCAAAACACGCATAAATTAAAATCAGTTTAATGAGGTAATAAACATAAAAGATTTATAGCTTGTAGGAGGCGTGATTCCATATGATTAAATACAGATTTTCGTGATATCCTAATTTTCTAAGCTCGGGAATAGTCCTCATCAAACTAGTTTTACGCATTAGTAGTGATGTGATAGTTCTAGCTTTAAGACGGTGCATAATAATATTTATGAATAAAATGATGCATAACAAACCTGAATGGGCTCGGAGCCGTCATTATGGTGAGATAGAATTTCTCGAGTTTCGGCAGATACGGCAAACCAGTGACCCAGGATGGTTCCCACAACAATTACCGATCCGTCCGGTGAAAAACATGTTGACTGAATAGCTTCCTGCAACATATGAAAAAAAACGGTGCAAATTAGAGCTTGAAATTGCATCAATTATTTATATGAAAAGTGCATCAGTTCTAATCTCACATTATCTGTATACATAGTTGTGGTAACTTGTGGTACACTCTACTTGGCGAGAGACAGAGCTTTTTTATCAAATATCTGAGCTATTAAACCTCAAAAACGGTACATTTAGAAGATCAAAGTAAAATTCAAAAGCAATCACAACTTTAAAGATAATCTTGTCTGATAATCAATTTCATCCTCAGCTTTGAAATCTTTATTAACTTATTTGGGCTTTTCAAAAGCAAGGAAGCCTAGCTTTCTTCATATCCTTCACATCCTCCCGTAAATATTATGTTTAGAAAATAAGAACTTAGAGGATATCGTAATTTTGAGATAGTTGGTATTACAATTATAGATCATTCGTTCAACTTACATCCAAATCCATAGACCAAACAGCCGTATGAGAGAGGGAATCCCAAAGAACAAGCATTTTATCATGACCTCCAGTGATAAACTGGGACTGTTCCGGATGAATATCAAGTCCCCAGAGCTCATCAGTGTGTCCCTGGACAATAAGCTGGAATGGGAGTTGGAAGCTTCCGGCCAAAATGCAATTCTTTGTTGTCCCTATAATCAGTTGACTCCCGCGGCCTTCCGTAATTGTACGTACTGGTCCATACTGGTCTGGAATCTGGAACAAAATCAGATGACATGGTACACAATTTTCGATGTAAAAAATACCTGCACAGGTATATACAAGACTAGCTAAATTGCTGTAAGTCTTGCAGCTTGTCATTAAATTCTGTCCCTGCCTGAACTAAATGGTTTTCTGGCGACAAAACGGTTGAGTAATCTGCGGCTAGTTTTCTAGATTTGGTAAATCTACCTTTGTCCTTGTGCAGCAAAACAAGCATAGGAGCAACATGGGATCAGTCTATTTTATCATCTTTGGCATCAGTTTGCTAAATTATCTTGTCGTTTTTAAATAAATTATAAATAGTATGCTATAAAACCTCGAGAACTTTCATCAACTTAGGATAATAAATTTTTTGGAAGAGCTCACAAGGACTACCAAATACCACCTCCATTAATTTGGGATAAAGTAAAAGCGTAATAAAGATCACCTTGCTCGCACAATTATTCCTTTACATAAAGTGAAACTGAAAGGCCGCTTGTCAATGTGTGTAATCCATCTCGTTTGATAATACCCACAATTATGACATAAAAGGTGAGGATGACTACGGCAAATTTTAGAATTAAGTAGTAATGGGCTCTCTCCTATTAATTTTCTTTTCATTCCTCTCATGTAGAGTTGATTATTGCCATGTTAAGAAAGATTTATGACTCTAGATGCTAAAGTGGGTGTAAAAAGTGATGATGAATTCTTCTCATGAAATGAAACAATGCCAATATTTTCAAATATGGTAAGGGTAGCAAAAAGCGTTGTTCTATGTTGCAGCCGTAGTTGCACTTTAGCTAAATTCTTACAAGGGAAAGACAAGATAGCCCTTTAAAGGAAACGAAACAAATAACTGATAAACGGAAACCCTTCGTTGTCTTTGTAAAAAGTTGCCGATCTTTTTTTTAAAGATTTTGAGACAAAAAAAATAATAATCCCTAATCGTTTGATAAGCCCCAATTAATTTGGAGGTAAAAGGTAAATGTACTCTGTCTGAAAAATCTGGTTTAATTGACTTTAGACGTAGACGTGTATCAAAGCCACAAGAAGATTAAAGAATTTTCGAACTGTGGATGATTTCCGCATTTTTTTTATATTACGTGTAGTGTAGTTAAAAAATATGAAATTATTGTTACTGTACAAGCATTTTAGCCTCCGCTTAATTAGGAAGCTATCTCAAAACCACAGAGGAAATTACGGATTCTCGAATCCCAGAAATCATAGATCAACAACATCAAAAAAACTTACCACAGTCTCAACTTCAACTTTAGACAATTGGGCATCCCATTGAACAACTCGTCCATCTTTTCCTCCGCCGCTTAATACCTCCCCATCCTTCAAGACGTAAATACTAAAAACAGGACCCTCATGGGCCCCTCGTGTCACTTTAGCTACCACATTAGTGCCTCGAGCCCAGATCAAAATGTTTCCACTGGAATCTCCAGAAATCACATCTCCATTCCCACTAAATGCCAGGCAAGTCACATACTTTGGCTTGTCTCTGTGATCGAAAATTCCCAGTTTTTTGTACAAGCATGAGTTTTCAAACGTCCAGAAGGAAATGTGGCCCTTCCCACACGAAATGATCGCATTCTTGTCCAAGGGATGGAATTCCATCGCAACCACCGTGTCCCCTGAACACTGTTGACGAAAAATAATCCATCTTGTCAGAAATCAAATCCCATATTTGGCAAATATTATCATATTACAGTCAGTGACATTGACTAGAGGACAGGAGAAGGCCAATGGCCAACCCTATTATTTGACAAACGCATAATGTGTAAATAAACGGATGAATGATCTTTGTGTGCCATGGTCAAGCCAACATTGTCAGAGGTTCAAAAATATAAATCAAAATACGTTTATAAACAAACCACATCCTTTTGTACACATATAAGACAACTCAATTTGCACATAAACACAATTGAAATTAATTATAAAACTGACCTTATTCTCCGCCAACTTCTGCCCTTTTTCGCCCTTCTGCCAGTCCCAAACTGATATATTGTGCTCACTGGACTCATCAATGATACAAATTAAAGCACCTCCGTCCTAAAATAGTAAACAGAATCCATCAGTGATGTACAACTGATTGTGATATTAATTATTCAGTTTTTTAAGGCTATCAAAATTAAGATTGCCCTCCCGTACGTCAAATGTATATCAAGTGTCAATTCAGTCAATAAATTTTAATGATTTTAAATCCACATAAGGAAAACATGAGAATTTGATGACATAATAGGGACATGTGATTCAAATATAAATTCCTTATTAAAAAAAATCAGGTTGGCAAACCCATATCGATATGAAATGACAAAATTGTTATCAAATATTTTTTTAAGAAAGACAAGTCATGTAAATATTCCTTACCGCTTTGGAGAAGGAGAGACAGCAGACGGCCCGATCAAAATCTCCCAAGCCGATGACATGAAGGGTGTGTAAACTAACAGAGTTCCATATACGGACATGAGCCTGTTTTAATAATCAACATTGTCAACAATGTACACATCATACGTATTCAAAACAGTTCCACATATATACGAGACAGTGGAATGACAAAAGGAATTCATTTCATTGTAATTCAATCCATCATTATCAATTGTACGTACGTTATAGATTAACAACATAAATACTGCCCACTAAATTAACCATACGATGAATAAGAACTTAAAGTAACCTGAGCTCATGATACAACAAAACACGAGAAAATTGACAGTTACGCACATGCTTTTCAAGATTTACCAGCTGAAAACCCTATTGTCATCTCGGCTTATAAGGAAGCATGTAAATGTAATACGATCCTTTATCTACCTTACAATTCAAAAGGGTAGTTAGTATCTAGTGTTGAAATTGAATACGTTACGTATAATACACGAATCTTAACGAGACTCTGATTTATAACTGACTAACGACGACCAGAACAGAGTAAGCACGTACTTATCAATTATATTTGGATCATTACAAGATGTGGATACTGTGGATTGTATACATAATGTTGAAGTAGAAGGTTATTCTCAATGAAATTCAAATTCGGTACAATTAATAGCCATTTCATTAATTCAATCTTAATTGGAGATAATTAATAGCTACCTTGTTAATTGTAGACTACATACATTAATTATGTATGCAACTGTACTTTGTTGTATGCCTGCAACTACGATTGCCAAGTTCATTAAAAGAGATTCATGGCCTTTTGAGCTCAATTTTTAAATTGAAATACAGATTAGAATTAAAATAAATATTTAAATTGAATACAACCATAACCCACCTTTCCTTCTCTCTTGTCATGGCCCGCACACTGACCCGTGGCAACAATCAATTTACTTGGATGGATGGCCAAGCTGTGAAAAACAAAAGGACATTCATAAAATTAAGACATAACAATTTTTTTAAATTTACTTTCGACAAGCCAAAGACCACACAATCAGTCCATGAATGAACGAGCTACACAATTTCAATTGTTCATCTTGTCTCTAGAGTCTCTCAAATTCTCAAGGGAAGCTGCAAGAGTTAAATTAGTTTTTGAAGAAAAAACTCCTAAATTGACATTTCCTCCTACAAATGGTCATGAAAAAGCAGACACCAGACTCAACCAAGAGAAAAAAATTCACCGAGTCAATCTAATCCAAGCAAACCAAAATCCTAACCACAACTTATACTCCATTTGATTGCATCTCATTTAAAAACTACCCCAGAAATTGAGTCCAAAATACAATAAAGAATTTCAATTTCTTGTAAACTTCACATTGTCTGATTGTCTGAATGAATACTCGAAGGAATTTTTAAATTTTGTGTTTTACGCGAATTCATTACGATGTGTTAATAAAATATTTTAAAAACCAACTTGCCATACAATTGGAAATGATTCTGAACTAATTATTTTTACGTTTATTTTTAAGTATTGTTTTTTATTCTGATATCAGTTTTGATTTACTGTTGTCCTTAGTACAATTGTGCTTAAGGCTACAGACAGACGGATGACGAATACATTATTCTGCAAGATCTAGGCAGGCCTAGGCGGATACAACGAACGGGTGCTTGATGATCATAAAGATGAACGAAGTTTCTGAAAACCTATCTCAGGGATTTATTGCCAGCAGTAAAAAGCTTTCAAACAATCTCCTCCTTGGTGAGGGAGTTCTTTCTGTCTCAGAAAAGAGATTATTATTATTTTAGTGTTCTCTAGGATAGTTTCCACTACCGCTGCCTGATTTCAATTTCCAATGAGGTAACACAACCAACCTTCAACTTAAGCCATAGCTCAACTACCCATTAACAATTTGAAGAAGGAGTAAATTTATGAACCGAAAAGCCATCAAAACCAAGAGGATTCTCTTTGAGTTCCCAAAAGCGGCTTTTGACTATTTTTATACATTTGCCTCTTATGATCCAGCATACTAGAATCATAAACTGTACGTAAGATCTATTGAGTAGATAGATTTAGACTCAAGGTAATCTCATGGGGAAATCTACAAATTTCAACTTTTGCACAGCCGATTTTATTTACAATTTGTACTTAAGTTCGGTTGTAGGTTGAAAAAACTCATTTCTAAGTCTATATGGAGATATATTCAATAACATTTCAGAAGCTACATACATTCGCAGACACCTATGCATAATTCATGGCTAAGGAGTGTAAAGTTTTCAAAGAAAGGTTGAGAGGTTGTTAACTCCAACTCTTAAAGATAGATTGGAGGGACAGGAGGTAGCAATTAGTCGAGAAATCACACACCTCCACACCTAATTATTAGATTTGACAAAATTGCTAGTGCTAACGAATCTCATCAAAGGAAACACGGGTAGACCAGAGGGGCTCTGAAGAAATTTCAATTGCATTTCTAAAAGGAAAAATAAAAATTGAAATGAAATTGTGGCTTATGGTTCTGGTAAACCCATCATCCTCGTTATTTGAATTACTCCACCGTGGACTGTGGTCACTCTGCAATCGACATGATTAGGCCTGTCCACCATGTAACTCTGAACGTGACTTCTAACTCATTCTCAGTATAAAATAATCGAAAAGTACGATGAAGCCATTCCCCTTTCAAATTTTGAAGAAAATTAGATTCTTGACTACTCGAATATGCCAATTCCATGAATTCTTATGGATCATGCAATTAAGGAAGATTATTACCTGTCGCCTTTAGAAATAAGAGTTTTCTTGCCGTGGATGGAATCATATTCTGGAAAACCTGTCATCTCATTTATAGTTGCATGTTTAAGTGAATACATAATCTTAAGATGGAACAATTTATTGCTACTTAAATTAATGCTATCCATATTCCAATAAAAGTCAAACTAGATCTTTACTCTTAAATTCGAAAAATGCTTAATGGTAACAAATATTAGGCTTTTTGGACGAAAGCCAAATCGGACAAGGAATTTCGCGTTAGTATATTAGGACAAAAACAACATTCCATTTCCATGCCATGAAATTGTCAAACCCTCGAAAGAATTGCTCAATATTCAGTTTTATGAGCCAATTAGGAAACCTTAGCTGGTGAATGGGTACTATTTATACTGAATCTGAAAAGAACCCTTGAACTTAGAATTCAGTTAAATGTGTCGTACCCGGACATTCCAACGAAGATTAGATTATAATGCCTGTTTTTGGTTGTCATTTCAATATTGCCATAATTTATAAACATATGAAGTACACGAAACACCAAAACCAAACGTACTTTTATTGTTTCCCCTGAGGACGTCCACTTAAAAATAGGAATTGAATTCAAAGCCACAAAGCAAACTTACCATTTGACATCGTCGTTATGCCCCAAATAATGTCTTTGTTGCTGTTCTTCAATATTGTAGAGGACGACGACGGCGGCCATGAAATAAACCATTTCACCGGTGGGGAGGTAGTACAAATTCGTGCGACAGTCACGACCCCGATATCCATATCTGATCAAAAGGGGAATCAAGAACAATATTTCATTAAGACAATCTTCCTTCGAAAATATATTCAACGTTCGAGGAAAATTAAATGAAGCTATAAGGATGGATATAACTGAAGCGTTAATCTAAAAACCGAGGTTTTTATTATTCCCTATGAAATAAGTGGATACCACCACTGGCATAGATTCATGTACGCCTCTTCTATTCAGACATTTCTCAGAAATCGATTCAAAATTAACTCTTTTGATTACATTGAAAAGGCTGTCTCTCGTGCAAAAAATTCTACTATCAACTGTGTGCCGTGTGACTAGGATTAGGCAGATGACAGTCTTACGTGATCAATGTGTACACATGGGAAGAATTAATGAGACTACGGATTGTGTCCTTATTCAATACGATACTGAAGAATGGATCAAAAATTAAAATATTCCAATTCCAAAATAAATTTTGGACTGAAGTTACATTAGTTTAAATTTTAAAGTATGTCAGCATCTACTTCATCAAGAAATCTTAAGTTCATAACTATTTATGGATATTTTTTTTTACATAACAAACTCATGAACACGTAGTTCAACCGGATTGCATTAGAAAAGAAGGAGAGAAATGAAATCCTTTACACTTGTGTTAAATCTCTCGAAAGATATTTACGATTGACTATTATAGTATCAAAGTCCAAAAGTATCAGTTGAATATATTTTATTTATTTAAATTAATACCTAAACTCACGAAATCCCTACAAATCAGCCAGACTTGAAGTTTCCCAAGACACTAATCCACAAATTACTGTTAATCCTTATTTAAATTAATTTTTAGGCTGTTCATCTCAAATCACTCAGCCTGTCATTTCATTTTATTTCCTAGCCAAAGTATTGGAATCGCTAAAAAGGTTCTGTCAAACGAGGAAGTCAAAGCCAAAGAGAATTATAGCATTACAATGCTGACTTGCCACAAAAGCCAGTTTCTCTCTCAACTTATCCCAACTTGAGATTCTATTTCTATTGTAATATAGCTGCTGTCAAAACGGAAGAAATATTTGACAGAAACTTAGGGGCTAGAAGCAGCTTCAAAACGTGACTACTTCAAGATCATAAATCAAAACCGTTTAAGCTCAACAATATAAAATCTTTGAAAAAATAACTACATGAAAAAGATGCACTTCTGCTCTATTGTCGACTATTGTTAGTGTTTTCTTTGGAAATCCTGTGCTGACTTACTTACTATAAATTTGTATTCTGCACATACTTCCTTTACCCTTGGGTAACATTCTTTAGGAAACTGATGCACTAAAGATAAGCTAAAATTGCAGTTTATCAAGAAAGGGAGAAAAATCATTCTTCCACAACGGCTCTAAAAACTTCATCTTCGAAACAGGTCAAATGCACCCCTACTAAATACGTACTTTTTTTAAATAGAGGAAAATCCTATAAAATCTGATCTTCAAATCAATTGCTTCTTTAAAAAGAAAATGCTCAAATGGAGTACACTAAATAAGAAGCCAACGATCTTTAACAATAAGAACATGCAGATTTCTCAAAAAAACTCAACCCAACCACAATTGTAATAAAATGTAACTTTGTAAAGTGTCGATTGTGATGAAGATGAAACTATTTTACGACATGCTTTACATTTTACAATTTCATATGAGAAAAATTCTAACGAAGTCGAAAGCTCGTAGTCATGAGTAAATCAGTAAGATTTGTTGATTGTTTGTACGAAACTAGACAAGTGAATGTAATAACCCAGTGGGGTTGCCTAAAGCTGATTTATTATTGTAACCTTCCTAACATCCTAGGAATTATGCTTTCAAGACTATGGTGATCTAGTAATCTACTTTGTATGAAACTTGAAAGTAGTTGCGGGACCATTAATCATCTTCCTCATTAGACTCATTAGCATCAATGGTTCAATTACAATTTGTTCATCTGCTTTCTCAGCCTTATTCCTTAAACTCCCTCGTGCATATTGTAGAAACAACAGCAGAAATTTTAAGAACCTAGACAAAGACTCGTTCATAACTAAATAAGTGCAATATACTTTCGTATAAAAAAGTAATGACGGTTTTTAGCCCGTTCGTTAGGGCTAATAGCATCGTCGTTGTCTGTCCGTCCGTCCGTCCGTAGACGCGATAACTCTCGATAGGGTTGACATAGAGTCTTCAAATTTGGTACAGTTAGTTTTTGTCGGATATGAAAGGTCAAGTTCGAAGATGGGTTGAATCAGTCAATTTTGTGGCCCGTGGGGGTCATTTAACCGTAGTCTCTTAAAAAATTAGCATGGAGCTACCAAATTTTGCATAGGGGTAGTTTAGATTAAATAATGTAATTTAGTGTAATTTTAAAATTGATTAAACCAAGAAATGACCCGTGGGGGCTGACCATAACGTGGTTTTCTAAAAATGCACCTATTGCATAGAAATTTGGTATACAAATACCTGATTGCAAAATTAAAGGTATTGTATCGTAATTTTGCAAACTATTAATGAATTGACCACTTGGGGTCGACCATAGTGGGTTTTGTAAAAGTTCACGTATGGTTTTGAAATTTTGTATGCAGGCATATTAAAAGGCATTGTATCATAATTTTTACAAATTTTCAAAGAAAAATCCCCTAAGGGTCGACCATAGTGGGTTCTCAAAAACAACACTCATTATTTCGAAATTTAATGTACAGGTATAAAATTGCTGATTAAATTAGATAGTGTATAATTTGTTGAAAATTTTCAAAAAAATTACCGATGGGTGTGGCATATACTGAGGTTTCTATTAAAAAAAATACAGCTCCGAGATTTGACATGCTGGTGGAACCTGACCAATTGACCATACATAAGGTACTGTGACTGTCTGTTATATCGTTGGTCGAAGAAATGACCTGTCTGGAGGTCGACCCTCGTGGGTTTTCCGTCTTTTTTGTTACAGAATCCCCACAATTCACTGACTTGATCTTACAAAAGTAGACCGAACGGGCCCTTCGTAGCTGCTTGGAGTAGGTTTTTAATTTTTATAAATTTCAGGATTGTAACTTACACCCATTCCAATCGAAGTTTAGCCAAAGGTGCAGTAGCCACTCGGGACAAACTGTAGTTGTCTACTAGCGCATTGGGTAAGTACAAGTTGATTGGACGACCACGCATGAAAATCCGAATGGTTCCTTCTTCTCCATTAAAATTTGCGTCTTTTGTGCTATTTAAAATACACGAAAATAATTACAAATAAGACATTGATTATAAATGAACACATATTATCTGTTTCCCATAACCAATAAAACTACTTCACAAATCCATTGATCTAAATACATAAACAGCCTAAGCATTTAAGAAGCCTTTGATTAATGTTAAGCACACAATGCGGCAGTCAATATTTAATCGGAGTAGCAAAACTGCAACAGCAACACATAAAATAGCTAATAAACATAGTTGAATTTACAATAAAATTCACAATTTTATAATCCACTGTACCCATATTTAAAAATGAAAAACACAATAAAATAAAGTAAATTGGATTCATTACCCGTGCCTCACATGAGGTGTTTTCACATGCAAATTTAGTAGGGAGCGTGCCGTTACATTATTTCTGCAAAAATTTAGCACACAAAAAAACAAAACATAAAAACACACAATAAGTCATTCCACACAATCAACAAATTTGTTTCTTAAAATTAATCACATCATCATCATCATCATATCCTCATCATGTCAATCTGGTGCAGTCCTTTGAAGATTACATTCATAATTAATCTGGCTTCATGCTCACTAATTTCTAGGCACTAATAAGTTTGAACAGGAGAAAGAATCTTCATCTTTAAAATTGTAACGCGATGGCTTGAAGCTTATATGCAAATTCGCTTGGGAATAATGCTCACATTATTATATGCACTCGTCACACCAAAGAGAGCATACATGATACAAGTATGGCCCATGGGGAACACAACACCTGTTTTAGATACCTCATTTCATTTAAAGAATTGATGTGAAAAATATCGTGTGAAAATCCATTAAATTAGCCCACACAGGTGCTTCTTACAATTAGCAAGCAGAATATGATAGACAAAATCTTTTATAATTTTAAGAGGACTAAGATATTTGCCACCTTACCAAATTCCTAATACTTAATTTCCCATACGACTCCTATTGACTGCAACATATAATTTTCTGCTTCATTCAATTAGTTCTAAGGCGATGGAAAATTCTTGAATTGAGGACTATTTCACCGTTTCGTGGCCAAGGTTTTTTTAAACACTAATTTAATTACACTTCTGCCACACAACAAAAAAAAAAAGCTGTCAAGCGGTCAAAGACATGCGTTACCTTCACACGTATCCTCCTCAATCCTTATTCATGAATCAACCCCCTTATTTTTTATTGCCATTTTTGTGGACTCGAGAAGACACCAAGTACAAATAATAATCCCTACAAACACAAACCGTATAGAACTATTCGACAAATGAATGACATAATAGAATACTACACTTGATTCATCGTTATGTGTACTACTGGGAAAATGTCTCGAGTGAAATGAATTATGGGGCTTCTTACTTTTCTGAGCTTTTGCTTTGACTTTTGTCTGAAAGAGAAGGATTACAAAAAAAATTACAGACAGGGAATAGGATTTTGTCAAAATAATACACAAAAGCACACCAAGGGACTTGGAACAGCCAAGAAGGAGCAAATAGCAAAGCAAAGCAAGCATCGGTCGAAAAGAATGACAAATACTAGAGTCATATCCCATGTTTACGCTTCCGATGTCAAAATAACATTTGTTCACTCTTGACTGAACAGAAAAGAATATCGGATTTATAAGGGCAAGCGTTATCTATTTATTGCAAGAGAAAAGGAAATCCAATCTAATAGTAGAAACCGTATCGATCTGTTGTTGAAATATACGGATATATACAAAAATCCCAACGATCACAACAACATTTTTTGAAGGCATCTAGTACCATCAACGCACCCTTCAAACTAAAAGGTTTTCCGGTGGAAGGGTGAAATGATAAAATTCCCCTAAAAAAAATCTAGAATTGTTGCGGAAAATTGCAGGGAAAAAGTAGCTTCGATCCATTAAATTGGAAAGCTTTTTCTTTATAGATCATCTAATTAGTCATCAGCCACTATTAAGTGTGGCAAGCTGCCACAAAAAGCCCAAGATTGTAAGTGCACAGTCAAAGCATCAAATCTCGATAAAGGTTTAGGTTCTCTCTTAGCGCTTGATTAAAAGTGCAGCATGGCATGCATAACAATCCAAGCCAGCAGTCCCTGCAATCTCGAATCTTCAGCAAGGCCAGCTAGCATGGATAAAGTAAGAACCGCAAAATCAGAAGAAAAGCTCAACTGATGTGTGTGGTAAATCCTCAAAGTTGTGCTTTGTCTCTTGAAGCCACCATGATTTGTAGCAATCACAAGACAATTGAGCAAGACACCCCAATTTGCAAATTTGATGCAAATCATCCCAAGCTCTATTCACCTAGCACGACTATGACCTACAGACCAGGCTCAACTTCTCTTGAACTTGGAGAGTGCAGTTTCCTTAATTCTCCTTGCACTCGCCGAGATGTCTTGCTTGGGAAATGTAAAAGTGGCAGATTTGGTAAAGACCTTAATTCTACGATGACCTACCTAGATATGCCAATCTGTTTTTAAACCTCTTAAACATTTGTAGGAAGATCGGCTCGAGTTCTCAGTTTGTTATTACAAGATTCCCAAGACAAATAAGCTCTCAAAGCTCTGTTCGTATAAATCCTATAGTTCTTTGTTTAGATGATAGGGATGAACGAGACTATAAAGAGTTGTCTTGTAAGTCTAACCTCATTGCTGATAATACTTGTACTGCAAACTACATTCACGATCATAATCTTGACAATCCCAATCCTGCCTACTTGTGAGATTTAAATATTTTAAAAGGATGTCCTTTTCCTAACTTTTATTTACTGCTATGCATATTCGTTTCACATCCCATGAGTATACTTTGATATATCACCTAATTATATCTTTCCCATGGGAAACGAAAGGTCAAGCTTTAAGGCATGCCACACGATTTGATTTTTATAAGGAAGCTTGAACTCACTTTGAATATTTATGGGATTCATTGGAAATAGGACAAATTTAAGTACCTGGCTGCCATCGCACTATTTTGTGAGAATAGGGATTGATTACTTCCAGCGCTGTGGAAGTCACTTGTGGAGCTCCAACGTTTGGCGAGAGGCGAGGGTGTGCCGTTTACTGGAGTTCCACCGTTCCTTTGAGGCAAAGAAGATGCCACAGGGCTTGAAGGGCTATTTGAATTCGGCACTCCGTTTCTTGGAGAGGGCGTGGCTCGGTTATAAGGTGATGGAGAAGGCGAGGGGGATAACCCGTTGGAACTTTGACTGTCTGCTGAATGCAAGGATCCAGTTGACTGGTGATGATTTGCTCTCCGGTTATTACTAGGGAAGACAAGACAGAATTATGATAAGCTACAATTACCTAGTTCCAAATTATTATGATAGATTGCACGAACAACTCGAGTTTAATTGCAATCTAATGGGTTCCTTGTGCCTTGTGTTTGTACAGGCTGGCTGGATGGGGATGGTCATTGATAGAAATGTACTTAAGTTTTATCAGTTGTCTCATTTAATCCATTTGTTATCAATGCATATGAAAATACGTGATTTCGCTGTTGGAGACTTGGAGAATAAGCTTGATAAGTAAGTTTTAGTGTCATTAACCAATATCAGTTCTAGAAACTAATCTCTACAGTGATAATATAGCTTTAACAGGGAAATTGTCTATAGTCAAATTAGGGAAGATCATGCCGCGACGGGCGAAATATAATGAAAACAATTTCAACTTGCTTTGAGGTGTTTAATTTTGAAATAAAAATAAATTCCTTCTCGTAGGTTGGGATGATGTATCGTTTCATCCTACCTTGAAATTGTAGGTATTATTATTGTTTTGTTGGTGCCAAAATTGCATATAAAGTAGTAACGTTCCATTAAGATTTTCTACTTAAAATGCAAATAGCTCTTTGGTGATAAACAGGCTGTTTATTATTGTTAATTAAACTTATACTTAAGAACGCCAACGTAAAGTTTTCTGGGTTGGCCTGTGTTTGAATTTTTAATTTATGTGTACCTGGTAGTGTAATTAGGGTGGTTTAAAAAATAAATTGCTCTGAAAATGGTTATAAGAAGTTTGTTATGGAGCTAAAAGAATTTGAAAATTTGCATTTGTATTTCCTACATTCCACCCATAATTATTTTTGAATTTATCTTTTGAAAAACTGTCTTAGTATCAAAATTTCAGAGCGTACTATTTTAGTATTTTTGATGAGTTCTGAATAGACTAGAACAACGAGCATTGATGCCTACGATATTGAAATCATGTTTGTAAACAGAAATCTGCAGTATCTGCACCGTAAAATTCACCTCATTCCAAGCGGTACGCAAACCTCCTTAATCCACCACGACCTAAAGTCACGATTTCTAGCAAATTGATATGTTATTTCATTATCGGCTCCTAAAGTACTAATCAATAACTTTCACCCCATGAAGTAGCAATATCGTATCTTTAGTTCCTCTAGATTTTGATCACGCCAAGATTCAAAACACTCTAATCAAGTTTATACGCCGAACTATACCTACATTAGGATATCAGGAACAACTTGATCTTACAAACTGATTGCTTCGGCAAGTGAGTAATTAATTACTGAGGCAGTTTTATAACTCACCCGTTTAAATTAGAATTGGGTCCGTGACCATTCGTAATTCCTGATCTCCTCCAATCTCCTCTGTTTTGGTGCTGATCTGCATGCGCCCCGTAAACTCTAAGTCGTCCTAAAGGTTCTTTGAAGTGGGCGTGGTGTGGACTCCCGTTAGTACTGGTGTGGTGAATCTGGTGAAGTGAAGGAATCCCTGATGGTCCTAAAACATTAATTTTAATTGATTAAACATTGTAAACAATTATTTTGGCCAAAACAGATTTAATTATTTTCCCTTTCACATCGGAATTGATAATTTCAAATTAACTTCAACCTTCATCATTAACTTATCAAGTCATGTAATTTAAGAATGTAAAAAATTACGAGTCGTAGTTACATAGATTCATATATAGTCCATGCAGGTTTCTCATGAAACTCTAAGCTGATGCATCAACGCTAACATGAATCGTAAACTGGAACATAAACGTACGAAAAGTATTCATGTCCCCAGGCCAAAGGAATGTTACCTTGTGAGTTACGAGTTTGAATAAAAATCAACTCCAAAAACAAGGTGGATCAATATTATGTTTTGTGCATGAATTATAAAGTCCAGCCAATTTCATTTCCTCTTTACACCTACGTAATTTCCCAAATTACCTAAATCTAACAATGTTCATCGCAAATCAGGGTAGGTGTGCCTCAAGATTCAAGGAAGCAATTAATCTAAAAACTACAAAGGGTTAGTTGCCCAAACTAAAACTATTTAACAAAAACAAAGACTTTTCTACCTTTGAACGTCAAGGTTTTGTGAAATTCAATCCAGATTTTTTGGGTTTTGAGTTTTAACTTTTACTCAAATAGTTCAGAGTGTTATCACAAACTTGTACTTTCACACGCTACTAATTATTTCTCAAGATGAGATCAAATACTTGCTCAAAACTGAACGAAACTACAGTTGCCAAAGATTGAACTAAGAACTAAAGTAAATTAAATACTCCCTCACTTATCTGATTAAAACACCCGAATGTGGAATGTAGTCAACTCGCGGTTACTTGTCATCCGGTGTAATTGGAATAGGAAATTACTATCGCATGCAAACCCTGGCAAAACCTATACACACTCATGACAACTGTTCTGAATTAAATACGAGTCAAGGTTAACCTTCTGTTAGTTCTGTTAACTTTAACATGGAAGTTGGAACAACTCTCCAGTTAATCTAGTTAATTATTACATGGCACTTTACACATGCATTTAAATATCCTGGTTATGCATGAGGGTATCATTCTAATTGGGATGATATCATATCACCAGCTCCGCGGCTCCAATTACAACTTGCTACTTAGCAAATTCCATAACCCCTTATTTTTAATACATAATTAAAGTAATAAAACCAAGACGGGAAAAAAATATCAACTCATCACGTAATTTCATTCCAAATGTCTTGCTAACAATCGGAATCTTTCAATTAATCTAAATTACCCATCAACTATCAACCATCTTCCTACATTTATTTCCCATCTTATCTGACTGACGATTTACTTTGGCATTCAGTTTAGCTGTCTGAGAAAAACAATCTCGACTTAGAGCCATTTGTCGTGAGGACGGTATAATAGCTCAGCAGGCTAGTCAATGACAATAGCAGGCCACACCATCCGACAACCCTTTTTCCCTTGTCCCTGCACAGTTAACTACTGCTATTTCAGTGTTTATCAGCTATCAGTATCAGCGCTATTGTTTTTATAGCGCTAATATAATATTATACGATCAATTAAATCTGGATTTAGATAGAGTGCACTGATCCCTCGTCACGTAATGTCTTTTATTGTCATGTTGTTCATGATCATGAAGACCAATTCAAGTTACCTAGGCACGGAATACTATACGGAGTTATAAAAAAAGTGAATGGAGGATTGTGAAAGAGTTAAGATTGATGGCTCTTTCAAATTACCTAAGTAACATTGTCTCTAAGAGATTTACCGCAAGTTCAATATCGAATTATACTTTTGAACCCCAGGTTAATCGTATTTTTCTTTGGGCTTCGCTGGTATTTCAAGAAAACATGGTCGTGACGTGATTTGAATGATTTTATTTGTGAGGGTGGAACTTGAGACAATTTGCTATAAAAAAAGATTTCAAACACGTACTACATACTATGTAGAGTGTAGACAGGCTTAAATGATTAATCTTTCTGTCCAATTTTTCAAATATTCATTCTGTTTTAACCTGTAAGAGCATTGCCGCATAGAAAAACACGTACGCAAGAGTCAAGTAGATAGTGGTTTGAAAGGACCAATTTTTGGTAATTGATTTTTTATCTGAAGAAAAAATAAAAATCTTGAAAGAAATTCCAAGAGGGAAGAACTCAAAAAGTAGTTCTGTAGTTCGGAGGAGGAAAATAAATTTGAAGTATTTTTAGTCAGACCCCATGCATATGTTGAAAGCCAAGAGCACCTTAAAGCAATTGGTGAAACTATGTTTATACTACTCCACTTGGAATCTACTGAAAAGGATGATTTATTTCTGAATAAACATTTATGACAGGAGGAGCACGTCCTTCTCGTGAATTGGAATGGACGGCCTAAGTGCTTGATAAATAGATGTATGCGTATTAAAAAAACACATCTACCAATATTATAGGAAACGAAATGAGGCTGCCACGAACTCGATCACTCGAACTCTTCAATCATCTACAAAAGAAATCACCCGTACGTAACATAAAATACGTAGAAGATTTTCACCTACAAACATCTTCAAGTTCCTAAGCTATTCAAACCATGTACTTGTTCCTATCAAACTTTGTACAACAATGGACTATGCTCAACATCAATCGATTTCAAATTTCTCCTTCAACTGCATCAATTTATCCCCTCAGTCTAGCTAAAATCTAAAATCTAGATTTTGTTGGTCAGCCATGGCTTGGAATTCACAAGCTTTCTGTTTTGGGTCAACTCCTCAACTTTAATCCTGTTAAACGCTGCAAAGTTTAATTTTCTTTGAAGGCATGATGATAAGGAACGCAGATGATTGGAATTCCACACATGTTTTATCACACGACCTAACATCCCTCGGATCTTTTCATCCTCTGACCCTGTCTGTCCATCTTAAGATCTTCCTCAAGATGATTTTTGATGGTCTATACTTTATCACTGGGCTCTAGACTTATTTCCCATTCTTCTCATAGAGGACAATATCTTTAGATGTGATATGAAAAAAAGTAAATGGCCCATCTAGGCCCTAATCACGTAGAATACAATACATAACATGTTTCTACGTTTGTGAGCATCTCTGACAGAAATATTTATAATCATTTCAAATGTCTTGAGGATTTCGGCTTTGAGACATAAAGTCGTGTAGCCAATGCCAAAACTGTTGGCAAAGAATTAACAACAGTATAACAACTCAACAGATAAGTCCAATGACATGGGGATGGGCACTGGTCATTCATTCATACTATTACAATGCATTAGATTAAAGATCTCGAGAGATCCTATTTACATATTCTGTGCTGTTAATGTAAATATACATAAACCTCTGCTACGAAATTTAAATACAGAAACGCCTTGATGATCAAAAAGTATATAAAATATACTAAACATACTGGATGCACTGGGAACAACAAAACGGACAAGGGAATCAACCACATGTGGCCTCTGAAACTCCAAGCATCTCTGCAGATTCATTATGCCAATGTAATTGAATTGGAATTCAAATCAGAAACCCTAGGAGTCCATCAGTAGATTGAGAATCGATTGAGTTTTTTCTCTCAAATCAATTCCTCATCCGATTCCCTCTGTGGTTTTACACGATTTGTACAAAATATATAGCCAATGTCGGGGAAGCCATTCTGTCAACGTCAGCCTTAAATCCTCCAAGAAAGTTCAGAAAAATAGGCTATGCAATTTAGAATCAAAAGAAGTACAAGTTCACCGCTTCTGTCATCGCCACTCGCCCCTCACCTCCCAAAGGAGATGTAATGGAATCTTCATCCGCAATGCAGATTCACACTATTTTTCTAAAAGGAAACGAGGTGAACTGTAAAAGGAAAGAGCTCATCCTACTTCAACTGCATTGCATTTTAAATTGCACTACCAACGACCTATCATACCAACTTAGGACAATTATAGGAGGAAATGCATATCTGAACTGTCGTCCTAGCTTCTAGAAAGGAAGAAATGGCCAACTGACAAGCTACGAGTTTTGACAGGGACGGCAATTACCAATGTTCACACCACCAACTCTGTCTCTATAGCCCTATTGGGTTGTTCTGAATCTTGTGAACTCTTGGTTTTTTTTTTCCTACACTACCAGACACTTTTGTAGCAATGCAGTATCTATTTATGTTACAGCAAAGATGAATGCGGGACAAGGCATGACTATGACTAATGACTATGGTACTGAATACTACTGACATGGACATATTATTATGTGGAAATTATAATAACAAATGAGGATGGAAACAATAAATCCCTCTCTGTAGAGTTAGTAGGGATATTAAAAGTATATAATTCTCTGGAAGTCTGAAATGTTTTCCTGCATTTCCATTGCATCATTATCATCATAAAACTGGTGATGATGGTTTATGTATCTATTTGGTAGTTAGTCCTTGGTAAGACCAGCACGGGGTTTTAAGGTTTTATAAGTTGAGTTATCAAGTCCTGTTTTTTACAGTCAAAAATTCTTACTGGCCTACTACAGATACAAAGGAAGATGAGATCGATCTACTATTTAGGTACATAATAGCAGTGCGAAGCTACGTGGTCAAACTCTCTCACTCTGTTGCCTTCAAACTTCAAAGTTTGTGCAGCATCTCATCTGTACTGCAGAGCTCCTAGAAGATACCCTTGATTTTCATTCTTAACCACACCCAGATAATACCTACGAGAATTTCTCATAGGAAACTGGGGCTATTTCGCTACCACCCCGTACCGGGTCGGAGTTTTTTTATCCCCTCAGTCAAATGAGATTGAGATTCTTGATCTTCCAGGAAATGAAGAACAATCTAATTAGACTTGCAAATTACACCTGCCTGCCCTGATTTCCACTCCCACTTGCTCAATCCTGTAGAAGAGTTTGAAAGAATCCCTAGAAATTACAGGGCGAGGGTAAGTAAGACTAGATTGAATCTGACGTAATTCTGACTGGCACTAATTACAAAAGTATTAAAGTACCGGAGGGAAGAGGATTACGAAAATCTAGGTCATGATATGATGACAGCTTAATAATATTATTACGGACCGTGGAATATGGGGAATGAAATTATCTCTTTCATGGAGATTTGATTCTTAAATCTAGTTAGAATGAAACGGTAATAGCCTTAGGTAATAATGGGTAATTAGCTTAAAAAAGAGAAGAATATATCAAATATAGTAATTAAGTAAGGGATTATAGGTACCTCTGCTCCCTTCGAGGTTGGTAACTCGTCGAAGAACATCGGCAAGCGTGGCTCTGAGACAGAGGATTTCGTCCCTCTGTTCATAAACCTTTTTCTCCATATCTCCGACGCGTTCGCGCAAAGTCTCGTTCTCGTTCTCCAACATCTCGTCTAAAATAAACATATAGGAAAGTCATGGTTAGCTCAGAAACTCCAGTCATTTTTATTGCTTTGTATTTGTTTCGAGAGTAAAAGCATGAGTTTTAGTCCAGATGGCCGTGGAACCTTCGGAGTGAATTAGACCCAAAAGTCCTGGAAAGGATCATCTGAATAAAAGGATTGGAAGTGCATATGGTCTTGCATGGTAAACTCATGAATATAGAATCAACACCAAAAGCTCCGGTTATCATTTCATCCAAAGAGGTTCATATGCAAATTGCGGATTGATCCGCTTTCTATTTTTCATTTTAGCATGAGAGAAGGCAGATTTTTTCTACTCAATTTGAAAGAAACATCCAAACATATTTTTGTTGAACTCACAATGCGAGTACTTTCGGTGATAAACCCCAAATGAGGTGCCATTAGTCTTAAAAAATCAAGTAAATAATACTGATC